>VZSC01017612.1:289675-316146 GCA_013398225.1 Steatornis caripensis | reverse complement strand
GGAGAGATTCAAAACCCACCTGGATGTGTTCCTGTGCACCCTGCTCCGGGGTTGGTCTCGACAGGGCCCTACCATTCTACAATTCTGTGATCTGCTCCAGACCAAGTTGTGTCTCTGGAGTGATTCTCAACACAAAATTTACCCTTGTGGGGACTCAGAAAGAACAGGAACAAGATACGATGGATGTTCTGAGTTCTTGCCTGCTTGCTACCTGCCATTTCGTATCAGTGGCAACTGTGCTAACTTCCTCTAATAAATATGTGGTTAAGGACTTGAGAAAAAAAAAGGACTTCTTTTTTCTCTTTATATGCATCTAACAGATGTAACTGACTTCAACATGAGATTCGCTCAGATTGCTGAATGCACAGTTTAATCCTGAATCTTTCCAAACTCCAGAGTTCATCTAAATATTAAAAGGCTTGGAAAAAACAGAGGTTCGTTAAACCTCTGGTAATAGAAACTTTTGTCGTAACTGGGAAGAGGTCAATGTGGTTTTGTACCATATAATGGATTTACTGATGAATGGAACATTTCAAACTCTCTGATCGGTTTTATCTACTTTATATTCCAGATGTTAATATAAATAAATTCTCTAAACTCTCAGACAATTTGTCCAGTATGACCATGCAGCTTATGGTGGTCACTGGAGCTCTCACATGGATTTTTGAAGTAAAGCTGTTAAATTCTGTAATTTCCTTAGATCTTTCAAGCATATTAAGAAATACAAGAAATGGCTTTTCCAACACTGGATACAAAGTGAACTGGGAGAAATTGGAATTCAAAACATGAAAATATATTAAAGTATACTGAATAAAAATGAAATGAAACAATTAATTTGGTTCCTTTTTCTTCTGTGTATAATGACAGAAAGACATTGAAGATCAGCCCCCATTAGCAATCCCTATTCTCCAATATTTGATATATATAATGCAATCTCATTTAGGGGCCAAAGCAAAATATACATGGGCTCATATATACGGGCTCAGAAAGAGAGAAACAAAACAGTCGTGAAGAAGTTCTATTACTAAAGGTCACCTGGAGCACTCCCAGGCATTGGAGGGTTCTTTTCTGCAGTACCTTTTCTAATGCATTCGCCAAGTCTAATTTTTTTTTTAATGTCTCAAGTGAATTCTGCCATTTCCCTTGGATATTATTCGACAGTATTAAAAAATCTGACAAAAGGCTCCCCACTGGCTATCAGGTCTAAATTTTCCCTTTTTTATTTCATTCTATTATTAGGGTAGGTTAATTTATTATCCTTGATGAAAGCCTGATTTTCTGCACAGCCTGCTTGCATGATCAATACTTACCTCTAACCCTATTAGGATTAGTAGGTTTGCAAAACAGAACCGCAATTTTGCTTACTTCAATCATCGCCCTCATTTTTCTTAATTTATGGCCTTTCTTCTTGCCTACCATTTGAGAAGAGTTTTGATTTTTTTCTTGCCATGAGCCTTTTATAAGCATTTACTCCACTGCAGTGTAAGCTCAAAGCAGGCAAAAAAATGCTTTGAAAATGTATAGACAGCCCAAATTCACAGCAGTGCATTTATTTATTTGTTTACTGCTCCAGGACACTGGAAGCATGGGTCCGATTCGCTGCTTGCTGCCACTCACAAAGCTCTTGGGCTTCCAGCAGTTCTCCACAGTAATACAGACTTTTCTTTCTGCAGTCCTCTCTGTTGTGTTCAATAGCAATAAAGTTGTTCTCTCAGTTCATCTCTAAGCTGAAATAAGTCTGACGGGCTACTAATACGATGCTTTGTCTTTGCAGTGCAAACCCATTTGTGCGCCATACCAGTTTCACAAGTCCCTCCTGGCCTCTCCCTTCCTCATCCACCCTGGTGGCCCGCTGCCCTCCCACAGGTGTTCCTGCAGGCTGCACAGGAGTCCTTGCTGCCAGCCTGGAGAGAAATATGTTGGCCAAGGATTGTAAAGGGCTCGTGAGCATTGCTAGCCTAGTCCCACAAGCAGTTTTGCTGCCACTGAACCAGGATGGTGCTTTGAGTCATAGGAATAGAAACAAATGACTGGAGGCATGAGCAGGAGAGGGGAGGGGGAAACTCCTTGTTAAGGCACTGGCGCTGAACGCTTCACATCATGGACCTGTGACCTCATCCCCAACGCGTAATTATGCTTCCTCTCCTCCACTGAGAATCTCTTTGTGTTTACATGAAAAAAATGCTTTTTTTCTTTTTTGTTTTTCTTTTTTTTTTCGTTGTGAGGGTGAAGATAAAACCTAATGGGCACTTTAATGAGTACGGGCTTGTAATGTAAAATTTGTTAGGCTAAAATGAAACCCAAGCTTTCCTTAATGGTGCACATTGTGTTGCCATTTGTCCAAGTGCAAGTAAGGACAGGCCAGAATAGCAGGACGAGGAGTCTGTGTGTGCGTGTGTCTTAAATTTCATGTGGACAAATGAATTACGGCTTTAAGTAATTTTGAGTTTGTAAAACTTAGGTGCAGAAAGAACAAAGGGGATGCTAGGTATGTGGCAGCATAAAAGGTCTTTTTGTTAAAACTAGGAAAGATTACATTAGTTCCCGACTAAAATCCTGAGCATCCACGCAAGCAAAAGAGATTGCGGTAACCGGATATTCTCAAAGACGTAGCAATGAATTTATATGAGCACGAGGTAGACAGGATAAAATGAAGAGGAATGGCTTTCCTCAAAGTACTTTATTGAGAAGGCTTCCTGGCACCCCAGAGTGGGCACATGAACAGACATTGGGAGAAAGACTGACAAAAACCCCACACAATCTGTGTTTTGTTTTTAGCCTGGGTAAGCCTTTTTTTTTTTCGGCCTGCAGTAAAGATGGTATTTTATTTTGTGACAATAGCAGCCTGTGAGAAAGCGCTGTGTGTGTGTGTGCATGCGTGTAAGACTCAAGATAGGCCTGAGGAGCCAGGGCTGTGTCTGTCGATGACTTCAGTTTATGTGGCCCCAGTTTAATTTTCTGTAATTAATTTAACATAACTACAAATCGGATGAAGTTCATCCAAGTGATTTATTAAAGACTCAGAAAGGCCTAAGCTATATGCTTTAAACTTAATTTTTTTTTTTTTTTTTTAGCAAAGCCTGCTTATTTTAAGCTCTCACATGCTCTTGTGCTTCAGGGAAGGGAGTAATAAATTAGGATATTTATCTTGCACTAATTTAAAGTTTTCCATAAAATTATGTGAATAATTCATAATGGATAATTTATCTGATGAATTTTACCTCTCTTCTTTGCTAATTGTCCCCAAGAAGAGCAAGTTTTCCTCAAATGTGTTTGTTTTTAAAAGTTACTTGTTAAGTCTTTCATTTAAATAAAGTTCAGAGTCTGCAGCTCATCTGTGAATAAATCCCTGTGAATGTCGGACAGTCATCTGGTGAGACAGGAAGGCAGAGTGGGGTATGTTTTCCTGATGGAGATCTCTTGTTTGCTGAGTGCCCAAGTGCCTCAGGTGCCTCGTGCACCCATATTTCCTTCCCAGAGGAACCAGGTGTGGGGAGGGAAAAGCTGAAGTGATGAAAACCTCAACAGCCTGAGGGTGTACCTGGGAAGAGGTCTGCATCCCACTTGCACCATTGACTATTTGGATAAAATTTCCATTATGAAAGGTAAAGACTGTGCATTCAGTGGCTGTTTCTGGAGTATATGCCAGAACAGCTGCCTAACATTTGCCTTGCTTAACACTGCAGTACCCTTGGAAAGAGGATGCAAGAGTCAAGAACATAGTCGAAGAGTGTTGAGACATCGAAGGATAAGGATAGTGCCAGACTGGGATTTTTAAAAGTGGCCCGAGATGTTTGTGAAAATCCCAGGGAACACTTGCTTGTACCTTTGGGCACCTCAATAACCTTTGAATCTGGTTAAATGGAATATGAACAATCATCCTCTGAACAATCATCACCTGCTGGTTCTTAAAGCCCTAGCTATCTACATTTCAATGTGGCTCACTTCCTAAGGGCCAAATCATAACACAGTTCTTGGACAAGAAGAAATGATTAAATATGTCTTTAATAATTTAAACTACAGAGAGAGCTAAAATATCAGAATTCTCTACTAGATTGAAAAAACAATACGAAGCAATGCAGCAGAGACCTGTTGTGATGACAGGCTATACTTTAACTAAGTGGCAAGACTTAATTAACACTGCCCCAGCCTGGGTTCACAGTAAACTAAAACCTACTATATGATTAACTCCTCTGTGCTTTACTAAGAAAAAAGGAGATTGCAAATGGAAGCATCTGGCGCCTTTCAGAATTTAATTAAAGAAATGCAAAGAAGCTACTATTGCTACTACAGTTTCTCCTAGGGGCAACAACAGACAGACAGAGTAAGTGGGAAAGGGGACACCCAGAAATATGAACGAAAAACCCCTAAACTAATCCCAAATAATTGAGTTTTTCATGGCTGTCAAGCCTTCTGTTCCTCGTCTCCTGAGCAAACTGGCTTAAATATTATCTATTAAGATACTGAGAATACTGAAGGAGTTCTGCTTTGAAATGACTACTATTTTTTTCTTTTACTTTGTTTTTCCTTCCATATCAGTATTGGGAGAGCTAGTATAAAAGATTATTATTATGAACTTACATTAGAGAAATGGCTATTAAGTCTTTAAGAGCCACTCAGGGATCGTGATTCGGCTTTGGTAGACGTTGTACTTAGACGCAATGAAAAGACTTACCATGCTTAGATGACTTATCGTGTAATTATGGAGAGCTGATGTGTTTCATAAAAAAACTAACTGAAGTCTTTTAGCTCTTAAAATACCCTAGGATTTTTTGCCTTTTCAGATTATTTTTGTACTTCGTGTTCAGGGGAGACATTCAAGCAGAACGGAACATATTTATTGCTACCAAAGGATTGTAAGTCTGCTCCAGTGTGGCATGTCTATTTTGCTTGTTAAAAAAGGGAAATAAAATTACTAATTCCAAGGGGAAAAACAGTGGAAAAGGAAGTTACTGAAAAGCTTTTCTAAAAGTTAAGTTTCATGTTCTTGATCATGTCCTCATTCCTCCCCTTTTAATTACTAAAACTACACAGATCTGTAACTCTAAAAAATATCAGAATATAATAGTACTGGAGTAAAGCTACTTTACTTATTTTTAATGGGGTTTCCACTCTGGACAGCTATCCTGGAACATAGTAAGATAGCTTATTCCAGTCCAGTCTCATGAAGACCAACCCATCAGACCAGCTTTGCTGATCTAACAGATGCTAAAATAGCAGTTCAATTTAGACAAACTCAGTGCAGTGATTTTAAGAGAGAGAAGGTCATTAAATTAAGACATCTAGTCAAGAAGGAGGCAAGCTCTTGAAGCCATGCCTGTTGTTAATCCAAAATTTTGTTTAAACTGTATGATGACCTTCTTGGACACATTTAGCGCCTTGCAGCCTTTTCTTCTAAGTGCAGTTCCAGTGTGACCCGAAAGCCAGCTGCCAGGAAGAAATGTGCTGCTTGTGCTCAATATGGCTAGAGCAACAGCAGTCAGAGGAGTAGTAGGCAACAGCACCGTATTTTGAGGCTTGAAGGAAATGTTTGGTGCGTGATTGTTAGAGAGGAGAACTGACACTAAAAGCTACAGATGCCACACAAGTCAAACGTGGCGTTAAAGTGCCTTTGACACTACAACTGATCATTTGAAAAGGGCTACTTTACCTGCAATACTACGTATGGAACCTCAACCTGAATTCACCGACTATGGAAATACCCAGTTAATCACTGTCATATGAGTGAGGGTATGACCAAGCAGAAGAGCAAGGAGAAACTTGTTTTGCTCCAAAGCAGCAAAGCCTGACTGTGTAAAGCAAAAATTCCTTATTTTGTGAGGAGAAAATGTCAGAAATTTTAAGAAACGGTTATGCTGAAATGCTCCTAAATGTATTATCTAATAAAGCTTCTGATCTTTACATTTGGAAAGGCAAGTGCTGTGAAATTAAACTAAACCCCATTTAAATTCAAATTACTTGCTCAATTCAATGCCTTTCTTGCTTCTTTTCTTAATTTTACATTTATCAAGTTATGTGATCCTTAGTTTTTCAATTAGAATTCTCTGTCCTTTCTATCCGATTGGCTTTTTTCTCTTGATGTCATCTGAGAGATTTTGTAACTTGATGAACTTTATAGAGGGGCACTTCTGAAACCACAGCATAAAATTATGTGGTTGTGTGCTAAAAAGCTGCACTGAACTTTGACTAGGGTTTTCATTGTTTTACGCAATTGTTTAGTAATGGCTACGGTTTACGCGTGATTCTATGAAACACCACTGAATCCTTTAAAACAGCAATCAAAAAGTGCGTATCACTATAAGAAACCCTTTACTGATCAAAGCAGAGAAAAATACAGACATTGTGAGACTTACTAGTGTATTGAGTTCACAAATGCGCAACACTGACACACCTCTAGTCTTGCCAAAAATGCGTGCAAGGTTAAACTTTGCTTCTAGTCCTTGCCTTGTGTGGAGAACGTGGAAAAATACGTTGTCATTTGCAGCTCCAGGACTGAAAGTGGAACCAAGTGTTCACCAATCTCTTTCCTTTGAAGTGATGTCTGGAAGGGAATATATGTGCCTGGAGCAGTATGGCAAGGAAATTGGTCTATGGCTCCTTAGTAGTGTTGTTCCTCTGAGATCCTGGGTCAAGAGTTTGGCACTGGGTGGCATTAGGGTGAGTCCCAAAACATTAAGGAGACTGTCTGCTTCTCATCAACTTCAAATGCTGTTTCTGTACATCCATGTCCTATCCTCACCCTCACTTTTCTTGTCACCTAGCCCCCCTTTCTCAGTAGGAGCACATTCTCATCCCTGCCTTTTTTTTTCTCTTTCCTCTTTGGACGTACAATCATAAAACTCAAACATTTAACTTCTTTTCTTTTTCATGGCTCAGAGATTTGTTTGGTGTTCTGCAGTTAATCAGACCCTTGTCCTGGGACCAAGTTCTTTGGCATATCAGAAGTACAGGCTGAAGGAGCTAAAAAAAGTGAAGAAAAAAGGTTACTGTCCTAGTTTTGATCACCATGGCAACAATGATAAAGTATAGTCTTGCTCTCAGATTTAGAGTATCATTCCTGTAGTACTTTTTGGAGTGAATTCGGTAAAGGTAAGACATTTTCCCCTTTAATTTCTTTTGTAAAGCATTCCAATATTAATTCTGGGTTGAGGGAGAAGTAGAAGTAGGGTGGAACTAGCAGGATGGGAGGTGTGAAGGGAGGTGGAGATGACAACAAAGAGAAGGTTAGAAATTGTTCCTTTGCAGCAAGGTTTTATACATCAGGAGATGTTCGTCTGAGATGTATAATGAAGATCCATGCAGAGGCCCTCAAACACTTTCATTGTGTTAGAATAGTACAACTACATCTTGAGGACCTAAGGCAAAGCAGATAGAGCAAATTTTAAGGGAAGTAGCCTGTTTCTGTAGGCTAGACCTGACTGTCAGTTTGAATTTCAGTTTTTGTTTTTAACAACTCAGCTAAAACGCATCATGAGAACACTAGCAAAGTGTTTCAGATCAGAAACAGCAAAAGCATGATTCCAGTATGCTGTTTTGCTTGTGGGAATCACTTATTACTTGAGCTCTGTATTTCTACAACTGTACTTCAATTGGACCTGTCATTTTCAGTTCTACCTCTGCTCCCAGCGACAGTATGGGGACCGGCAGATTCCTACCGCATAGTGTACGGCAGATTCCTACCGCATAGTGTAGATTAGCACAGGATTGCGCTTCTTCATGGAAAAGCTGATTTAAGCAAGTACCCTGGAAAGAGTTCTTAAGAGAAACAAATTGATCATAGTAAATGGGACTTCTATGCCCGTTTTGTGCATTGACAAGGTGAAGCCTTTTATTGTTTCTAAGGAAGAGAACTAGACACCTTAGATACTGTTTTCTTGTAGGTGCTCAATCATTCTCATCTGCCTGAAGCCTTTTTCCAGCTCACTTGCAAGCTATTGATATTAAAACCTACTTTTTCAGCAGAACAACACTGGCCAGGGTTCAGGAAATGTTCAATAATTGTACACGTATTGCACTAAGAAGACAAAAACTTTCATTATTTTATCAAGCAGTAATGTATACAGAGGTGCTTTCAGCAGCCTCTGAGAAGCCTGGAAAGTGAAAGGAGTAGCAAAGCACAAGTGGTTCTAAATCACCCTTGATGCAAAAGAACAAAAATCTGAGACAAAAATGTCGATCGGCTAGTCAGGAAATGAAACCTTTTCTCCAGTTCCATGTCATCAATATGATATTCCCTAATCTGCAGCTGAGACAGAGTCAGAGACCTGTCCTAGGACAAAGGCCTCAGCAGATCTTCTCTGTGATCTCACTGTATTGCTTCTGGGAAAGCCATTACTGTCAGAGAGCTACAGATAGAGAGGAAACGATTGAAAAGGTCTAGAGGTAAGGTCTGAAGTTGTGTTTCCAGGAGCATGTTGGTGTGGGATACTGGGGTGCACTGGCTGCTGCCACATGACATGGATCTGTTCCACTGGGGAAGCAGTTTCAGCTTCCATCAGCGTATTGCACATCGCATAAACCTTACATTCCTACATTTACCTAAACATACTCATAGATAATAATGCAAACTGAGCAGAATAAAACGTTTTTAAACAACATTAAATTACAGTTTTTGCACAGATGACTGTTAAAAGGACAGTTTCCAAACTCAAACTGTGGCGCCTCCCACCAGAGAGAATTTTTTTCCTCATTTACATGGTACTACTGTCTTCACACTATACTAACGTTGGTAGCCTAACTTCCAGCTGGTGGCGAAGGAACATCAGACAGTGTGTCGGATGTCTCATGTCGGACTAAAACTGCATCAAAATAAAGGTTTATGAGTTCTGTGCTAGGATGTTCTCCATCAGAGCAGGGAGCTCTCGCAGAATGAGTTGTACTGCCTGTATGGCTTATTCATCATCCAAAATTCTGAGTTTGTGTCGCTCAGCGACTGTCCCCTTTTCCACTTCCCTTGCATTAGACATAAATCACTCACCATAACTCATATAGCTCTTCTAGCAAATCACAGAGAAGAAAAATAGTCTGTCGTGCACACTGCAAATAGATTTTGTTTCCCTAATGCTTCCACCTAAGTGAGGCCACATGGCTTTTCTTTTAAGTCCATGACAGAAATCCCGTTCCCTTCATTAAGATCAAAATCTCCTCCCCAGAAGAGATCTGGCTAGATTACGTTTCTAGAAAGAGGCAGGACCTTGCTCAATAATACTTTACACCTCATATAATCATAACCTGAAGTCTGTTCTTGCCTTCCAGTTGATCCTTTAAGCCTAGACGCCCGACGACGAAGTGCCACCTGGTGGACAAAACGACGTCGGTTTTTTCTTCTTCCACACCTAACCGTGTACTAAAATTTCTCCTTCCAGCAAGACCTGAGTTATACAGAAACCTCTAGGAAGGAGACCTAGATCAATTAATTTTAAGTTCCTCTGTCTTTATCTAGCTCTCTATATAGATATTCTGTTTTAAAAACATTTTTTAGAAGTAGTCAAGGTGCGCTTTTATTGCTTCTTGTTACCGTAACACCTGTCTTCACAGAGTGCTGACAGTTGTATTAGGAATAGCTTCTGGGGCAGGCACGCTAAAATGCCAAGAGTTAGAAGTCACGTAGCGTGAGTAGCTGGAAACTCATCTTCCTGAGGAGGAATCCTTTCCTCCGGCTAGCTGTTGTCACTGTCAGCTGGAGAAGTATTTTTTACTACTGGTGTTTTCCTCCAAGCTTCTCCAAGAGCTTGATTTTTGGCTAAGTCGTATATTGCTGCTAGAACCCATGGCATGGGGTTTGGAGGAAATGGGAAAACCTGCAACTCCTGAATGATTTACACTTACTCAAGCTCAATACTCTCATGGACTTGCTTTTGTGAACTTAAGTCAGGTACAGGAACTACAGCAATGAATGAGAAATAGATGCTTGAGGGCTTACTGTTTCTGAATCTGTTACACTCAGCAAGATAAACTCTACTCACTACTAAGCCTGTGAATGTTTGGGCCACAAAAGCTTTGTAGGAAGATGCAAGAAACGCCTCACTGGACATTTATAACACAATGTATCCCAAGCATGTTTCTTTCTAATGATTAGAACTGATAGATATCTCAAACACGATGGCTGAAGTCCTTCTCTAAAGCTCATTTTAAAAATAATTCTATCTCAAACCACAACTATGTTAAAATGGAGATCCTGTTGACATTAAGACTGCACTCGGTCACTAGGAGACCTCAACATGAATATTAATGTCCTTCAACATGGAGATTTCTCTGTTTTTTCACTACATTTGGCCACACTGTTACTGTGTGGACATATACTATAGATAATATGGTTTCTAAAAATGAATGAAAATAATATTATAACATACATAACTACTATATATCTGTGTCTATATAAAACATAGTGAAGTTGTACAAGCAACTAATCTAGATCGTAGCCACTAGGCGGTAGTATAAGATTAAGTCATGTAAAAATAACTGGTAGCTTTGTGTTCATTTTGTAGCAAACTTCAAAACACATGCCTCCTCCTTAAGAAATTTTGTAAACATTATCATGCTTCTTTATCAAATCAGCAAGACACTTTGAACAAAAATATGTCTTGCAAGATTCCACAACGGGTTAAAGTGCATTGTTTGAAGCCCATTAACCACAAGGACAAAGGGCACATAAACCCCCCTGTCTCTTACCCTCACCTTATCTGTTTGTGATTAGTAAGGTTCAAAGAATGCAATTTAGCCATTGTGGAATATTATTTAGATTACAGAACTACAATATGATCAACTTCTTTACACTGTGCCATCAGTCTTATACTGGAACTGAACTAGATGGACTAACTGTAGGGTAAGTTCCTCTTTTCACAGAATCACAGAATGCCTGTGACACCTCTGGAGTCACCTAGCCCATGCCCCCTGCTCATGCATGGCCACCTAGAGCAGGTTGCCCAGGACCATGACCAGCTGGGTTTTGAATATCTCCAAGGATGGAGACCGCACAACCTCTCTGGGCAAGCTATGCTAGCGTTTGACCACCCTCCGAGAAAAAAAAAAGGTTTTCCTTGTGTTCAGATTTTGTGTTTTTTAATCTGTGTCCTTTGCCTCTTGTTCTGTCAGCAAGCATGACTGAAAAGATCCTGGCTCCGTCTTCTTTATTCCCTCCCATTGGGTGTTTATACATATTGATAAGATCCCCTTTAGCCTCTTAATTTAATTTTTGCTAGTGTTTCAGATGAATATGGAAATTTCCATTTGAGTCTAATATAACAAATTAATTTTATAGAGTTAGAAGCATAAAAAGAAAGATTATACGACTACAGGATGTTTTAATAGCGGAATACAATACTGAGTACATTTTGGGAAACTCCCAGCTGTAATAGAATAAGTCAGCCCGGTTCACTTCCTCTGCTGTGTTTGACTTCAGCACGCTCATGTAATAATGTGGTTGATTGCCTTCATTGACCGCTGAAAAGGTTATGCCAAAGTGAATTTGGGTAAGTAACAAAAAAGGCTAGCTATGCAGCATTTTGGCTCTTTTTCACGCAAATGAAACAATCAGAACTTTCTGCAGTACCACCTGGGAGACCTGAATTAATGTTTTTTGAGATCCTCCTCTAATGGTCTTTTGTTCTATCAGGTATGTGTAGTTCCTTCTAAAATACTTGGGCTATTGTTTATTGTAGCACTGTACTGCACTCTCTCTCTCGGATTTATTTTCTATTGATGGGTGAGTGCAGGGAGATCACCAGGATGAAAACCTTTTTTAGATTTTCATAACTTAAAAATATTTTCTCTGATGGAAAAGGGAGTATGGTACATTCTTAGGAAGACAAAAAAGTTCCCCTCAATTTCTACTTATTTTGCCTAGAAAAGACTTTGTTGTATATTTTTCAAAAGTTTTTCAAAAGCTTTTTTTTTTTTTCTGTATCGGTTGCCAACATCCTTCTCAGTGTGCATTTTGTAGAGTGCTGTGTGGATTCAGAGTATTGTAAAATGAATTTTAACTCAGACTGGATATAAGCTGTGAAGTCCGAGGTGAAACAGTGAGGTGTTTTATTCTCAGGGTTTGTTTTAGCCTGTTACACAGAGAGGAGCTAAAAGCTACATGAGATCGTGGGCTCATCCTTTTTGAAGAATAAATTCTATAAATGTTCTCATTTGACTGGAGTTTTGCCCTTTAAGTACAGACAAATTCATGAAAGTTCATGCTCTTTAATTCTGAAGTCTATATGTTGGTACGCATAACCTATTGAGCATGAGAAGTGTAATAATTATACTCCAACTAAAACTACCTCATTCTTACAAAACCTTTCCCACAGGTACTAATTTCTACTAGATTGTTTTCAACCTAAATTTGAACTATCCTTGCTGAATGTTTGCAAAACGAACCACGGTTCCGTCCATTTTTATTTTAGCACAGTATTTTTGAATTGTGGGACCTGATCCCTCAAGGAAAAGGGAAAGACTCCCAGCACTTCTGGAAGTGCAGGATGAGATCATACAGGCTAATATGGAAAAGACTTTTTTCCATCTCCTTTCATCCACTTTAAGCCTGATACAAGTCATGAATCCTCAAGACCCATTTCTTTTTTTCTTTTCTATTATTTTTGGAGAAGCTTCATCCCATCTACTCCTCTCTCTCTGTTGAACTGTAACATGAAGATAGATATCACGGCAAGTACTGTGGGGGAGGGGAATTCTCAAAAGACAAAAAAAAGCTGTCGCTTGCTTTTCCGTTTTTCTCATGAAGAAATTTTAATTAGCATAGGTCATGGCGCGAACAACAAGTATGTGATGCTGCAGTTCCCTTTGCAGTGTGATAGTATAGCTATTTCCTGGTTTTGTAGGTATTGATATATTACATAAAAATACTTGAGGCGCTTTCCATAAAATAATAACATTAAACCCTTGCATCTTAATATATTACCGTGAAAACTCAAAGAGTCAATAGTTATTTTAGGAGGCTATCCAAAGGTTAACCAGATAAATCTAAAATTATGGTCATAAATAATCCAAACAATGACCAGCCATAGAAACAGATGGTGCTTCTGGAAAAGCCCAAACCATTTCCACTCTTAATTCAATGTAAACCTCCTGTTTGGAGCTCTGCAGTTGAGGTGTTTCGTGCCTGCCTTTAAATGCGTTGTTTCTTCAAAGGTGAGATTTGTGACACAATGCATGAACCTTCTTTAACCAGAAACAATGCTAAGCCCCTGCACGTATGACTGACAGGTGAATCTGGATAGCTCTCCTGAAATCAGAGAGACTGTTTGTGGAACTATAGTTACACAAGTTGCAACCGAAAATAACAAGCTCAGTCAGCCTTAGTTTCTACTGCTGTTTGCTTACTATTTGTCACACCGGTAAGTACCTTCTAATGGCATTGAATTGTATTAGTTCAACTTATTAGTACAGATTACTCCATTAATTAAACAAATAAAGTTTGATACCCGCTTTTGATTTTTCCCTAGTTTTGTTCTAGTACAGCTTCATTTACTTCAGTTACCAGACTTTGGTGATTGAAAGATACCAAGTTACTAAGGTGAATGCTCTGAACCAGCCACCTGAGTGAAATGACTTCAATAACACAACTCTGCAGGAGTTGGTTTCTTAGACAGCACGCGAGTTACCTGAATGAGGATGGATTCAATAAAGGAGCATGCAGGTCAGGCAGTGGTGGTGCCCTCCAGCAGACCTGCTCCCAGTTACAGGGCTTTTTTTTTTTGCCAGTTTCTGTCAGGGGGAAAAAAAAAAAAGCAGGTGTGGGCTTGATGCTGGGATGTGTTCACTAGGCAAGTTCTTGCAAAAAGCCCTCTTTATGGAACAAAAAAATCATTACATCATAACAATTTTAAAGAATTATGTGAAATAAGTGCAGGATATGCTCACTCCATATAATTTATTAGTTCCTGTGCTTCATCAATCTTTCAGTCTCTTCTGCAACAGCTTATTTTTTACTTCCATGGTACAGAGGTCTGCCATTCCAGAAGGAGGTAAAGTTATCCAAAGTGGGAAAAAATGTCTGGGAATTTATGAACTAGATACATGGAGACATAAAAAAAAAATCATAAAAAGATTAAATCCAAAGAAGTGCTGCAATAATTACAACTCTGGGTCAGCGTAAGTTAGGAATTAAAAGCACTTCCTCCTCTTTTAAAACTATATTGGAAGAAAAATTTAAGAGTCAGTTGCATAAACTTATGCTTGCTCTAAAGTGGTTGATTATGGTTGTCTTTGATCTCATTCAAGAGCCAGGAATCAGCTGTATTTATTTATTTGATTGGCTTGTACCCATTCAGGATATTTATAACCATGGATAAAATATGTAAGTCAGTGTATGGAGGTATTTCATACAGAATAATGCCTAATGAGTCACTGAAAAGGAGGGAAAGATCTTTTTTGTACCCACTTACAGAGTCAAGGTAACAGCAACATTTGCAGCTCCAAAGACTAGATAATGTTTAATTCATGCAGCTACGGGTTTCGGGACCATCTCTTGAATAAGTTAAAAGCAAATATCTTTCAGGACAAAGAAGTTAATATGTTTTACAGAACATGGGCAGGGAGAGGAACAGAGAAAGAGAGAGAGAAAGAAAGCATATGTGAAGGGAATAAATCTGTCTAGACCCCTAGAGTACTCCAGAGGAGATAAGTTTTAAAAGCTCGCATAAGAACAGCTTCCAAATATTTGTGTAAAAGGCCTCTGTCACTAAGGCATCTGAACTTTAAAACAATACTAAATAAATAAATCTCCACAATATTTTAAAAGAGGAGGAACTGAGCTACAGTGACACTAAAAGCCTGATTTCCCTTTCCCTTCAAGTGGGCTTATACCATTAGAGAGGCATGGATGTGAGAGAAAGCACTTAACGTTCGCAGCAACATGAGTGGGAGATGTGAGCAGCCCCCAGCTCGTGCGTGGCCCTAGTTCCTTGGGGGTGCAGCTGAGAGCACCAGAAATGGGACCCAGCATTGTGTACACGGAAGCCAGCGTGCCTCTCAAGGCCTGAGCTGACCAGCAATGTTTCTCTGTTACCCCATGCATCCTTATCGGCTTCTGTCGGCCAAGTATTATCCACTGTTGTTGCAGTTCTTGCCACTTATATGACTGTTCATTATTATCTTTTTATGAGTTAGTGGTGCAGACTTACATTCCAGCATACAGCATGAAATACTTGTTGTCCTTCTGAAGCAATATCTCTAGATGAAAACTGGACTGATCTGGTGGCTGTGTGGACAATGAGTTCCTCTGAGAACTGAATTCATGAGGTGGATTTTCTCTACAAGAATTATTAACTCCCAAATGCTTCAGGGCAAAATGTGGCTACTGTGTCTTACTGCACATCTCGGAGCTTAACAAGGCATTTGGTGTTCAGAGGATGAGTAATTTCTGTTCCAGGAGTGACTTTGCTGAGGGCTCTCTAAATTGATGCAAGCTTTCCCAGGCAGTCAGTATGCTATCCCTAAGTTAGTTTCAGAGCCTTGATAAGGCACAGTAGTGCCTTACCTTGAATTGTGCTCCTGTACTCTACTGTAATATAAATATTTCCTAACAATATAGTGGTAAGTCAGAATGATTCAGAGCATTGGCGGTGTCCTGAGGCAGGCCCAGGCGCTTCAGTATTTTCTCTGTCTGTATCGTGGGAGCTGGTCCTGATTGAGACCATGGCTTGGTTTGCCTGAGTTGCCTTCAGAGAGTGTGTTAATTCTCCCGTTAATCTTCAGAGTCTGTTAATCAACTCTGATTTGGGTTTCTCTTGTTCGTGATGGTTACTCAGCACAGTTGATCCAGAGAAGTGAATTTTAGTTACTGATCGTTGTTTTCTTTTGCAAGGTTACTTAAATATAGGTATGTTTATACATAAATTTAAACACACATATATGTATTTATAAAAATATATAAATGTACTTATGTAGAAATATAGGTACATATCTGTTTCTCCAATGGCCAAAGGAAAAGGAGAAGGACTAGGAAGGAGAAATAATGAAAGAAGCACAAAAATGTCACTGAATGATGAAAGATCAGTTTCTGGTTTACTGAAGGTCAACTTTTTCTTGATGATAGTAAGACTTTGCAGGCTTTTGTTTCATTGAATGAGTTACTATAGTTCAAAGATTTTAAACAGCACGTTTTCTGAGATATTCTTCCAACACCGAGATAAGCCCGACAAACAGGCTAGTAAGAAGGGTGTTAGCATTTCTATGCAGGAAGAGAACTGTGTGCTACTTTCAACCTTATCTTTCCACTAGCCAGTACAAGCAGAAGCAGCTTAGAGAGTTTTAAGGATCAGCACATCACTCCTACACCTCCCTAGCTGTTCCTATTACTGAAAATATTTAATTGTTACTGCTGCTTCCACACAAAATGTGAGAATGACTGTTCCTTTCATTAAAATTGAAAAAAATTGAACAAAGACCAAGCAGGGACCGTTTCTGCCAAGTAGCATAGCTTAAAATACGTTCAGCAGACTTGTTTGCAAAAAATTATTCCAGCTTTAATCTCAAACTAGTTTCAGTGATGTTTTTCACAAACAGTTGTGCCAGCATTCTGACAAACAATCTTATGTGTCAACCCTATTTTTTGACAAACGATCACCATAAGACTATCTCAAAGGTATTTTGAGCTCTCCTCCCGCTTATAAATATTTATATCACCTAAACAAGGACCGCACGGTACGGTAGAGGTGCCAAGTTAGCATGAGCATTTACAGATGCAACCAGTACAGCTATCTCACAATTATCTTTGGTTAAGAAAACAAAAAGAAAGACCCAGTTGAAAATTAGACCAGAAAAGAATTTTTCCCTAGTGTAGCTTCATTAATTCAATGGAATTACATTGAAATTAATAAGTTCAGCCCAATCATCATACACTTAAGACAGAAATCACGCTTCCCGTACTTCTGCCTGTGTGAGAGTTACAGCTGAAACAATTACTGCATGAGATGTTTTTCAACTTCCACGAAAGCTGTGCTTACCGATTCAGCACTACATTTTAAGTTTACAAATCCAGTGTCAGAAATCAATGGCATAATGTTCTTATGGTAATCTAGGGAAAAGCCTTATCTAAACCTAATGTACATTGTAGTTATTCCTAAAATCTCATCAGCTAATCCCTTAGAAATAAACTGTTGTGCTATAAATGTCATGTATTTTCCTGTCTGTGTTGTCAATTCAAATGAACGCTTCCTTTTCTGAATTCTCCCACAGATTACCTTTCACCTCTCTGCAGCCAAAGAAAAAGCATTAATCTTCCAGGAAGATGGGACACTCCTATGCAGAGTTCATAATGAAAAGTATGTATGCATGTATTACACACCTTCAGCGGGGTACACATTGCGCACAGATCATGCACAGACTTACTCTGGGGAGCCAGTCCGCTACAGAAAGTCCAGTTGTGTATGATGTTCACAAGCAACCCTAAACCATACAAAATTAATCTGGCATGGATTCTATTTGTATAGTTCAATGAAGTTTGGATTTGTTTATACAAGAGTCAACAGAAAAATCCAATTAAAAAATAGATATATCTCCTTCATTGCACTGTTCCTGAAAAGAGAATGGGTATGCATTAATTCTAGTATCATTTTAACCCAAATCTCTAACAATATATTTTATATACGTGCTCAAGCTTTCTATTGCAAACACTTGCCACTTATTTTTTGTGCTGAAGATCACTGCAATCTATTACCACAAGGGACCTATTTTTTCCCTAGTGCAGCTACTTCTCAGTCACCTGTTTACTCCACGGATGAGTTTGGGAAAATTAAAATTGCTCAGCTCAGCCAAGGTTTACAGAGGGCTACATTTCCACAAAAGTGATCTGAGGGTATTTTGAAAAATATATATGTGCACACACACACACACACACACACGTAGTCATGCAAACCTTTTCATTTTGGACTCTGCAAGCAAACCCCCAGCAGTCCTCAGGGATGACACCATTTGCACACCTTGCCTCTCAATGCCCAAGCACCAACGGGCGCTCCGGCTGGCCTTTTGGTAGTGCAAGCACTCACCCTAGCTGTTAAGCTACTGTGGCTCTTAGGAAGGCAGGACCTACAACAACGTATCAGATGATTTTTCCATCAAGGCCGGTATTATTCACTTGTAAGTAGTAAATATCCAACGTCCCACAGAAAAGTAGAAAATCCCGTCGGAGTAATATGGTGTAGAAATAGAAGAACATACCAGACTCATGCTGAAATGTGACTACCTTTCTAAGCGTGCTAAACTCTGTACTTACAGGCAATTGGATCGGTCGATTCTTCTGAAAATTTAGTTTTACAACTTAGCCAATGGCCTCTCCATGAGAACAATCTCACTGAGGTTTTCTCACAAATGGTGAAGATGATCTACCATTCCCTTTGCCACCTATCAACTACAGAAACAAATTCAGACGCTAATTGCATCAAATTCAGGTGCTCCTTAATTAATGGACATTTAAATCCAGAATTTTGGTTTGGGCACGTCTCTAAGCAGAAAAGTTGTTCAAACAACCAGTACTCCTCTGCGGAGTGATCAGTGCAATAACTGTGTTGAGTAACGGTGCTTCACAGAGCTGCTTCATCGTTCACCATCAGCTGTGAGAGCCTGCCTTTAAAAATGACTTTGCATCACTGATATAAAACCCTACAGGAACCAATGGGAATTGAAGATTTAGTGCAAGAAATCGTATTCTTCGTTGTTTGACAGTAAAAGGGCACTTGGCTCTAATAATTTTCCTAACGGCTTAACTTGCCAGTTGTAGTGCATTACAAAACTAAACTACCTAGAGAGTAATTGCCAAAATTAACAAACTATGAGATCACTCACTTTTGAAAGAGGGAATTGAAACTCCTTTTGCAGTAGAAGTTCAGACAATTAAAATGTGCATTCCAGATAGGACCACAACATTAGCATCGCTTTTTTGTGCTAGCTTAGAATCCCATCTTTTAAAATAAATTATGTATCCGCCAGAGGAGTCAGTGCTGAACCTTGTTCCATTTTGAAATTCCTCTCTATCAGGCGGCTCAGAAGCCTGAATGCTCTCATTTCAGATTTGGCCAAAAATAATGAAAATACAACAGATAAAATAAAGCTTAGTGGTATATTTGTGTATAAAGTGGCCTCATATAAAATGAGGTCAGCTTGGCTTAAGTTATACTCAGAGCATAAGTGAACAAGCTGGACTTTTTTAGTTGTTCTTTTTGCATGCTGTTCTTTATATAGTATGAAAGGCATTTATGATATATATTGTCATCTCAAGTATTCTTGCCAAGCGGTTTCTTTGTCTTTTCATAAATTTAAAAGAACTTTATAACAGTTCAGCACATTCAATAAACATACTTTATATGGAAATAACTTTTTGGATAGTAGCAAGATACAGTTTATCTTAGAGAGCTCTGCTTTAGCTTTGCAAAAGCAAGCTAATCATAATCTGATTTAAGACCTTATGCTAATGATAACTTAAATGCAAACGCAAGCATAAATTGTCTGCACTGATAGTCCCTTACTGCACTTTAAAGACTGCAGATAAGTCTGGAATGTGCTCAGAGACAATGTTTTAGTGAGAAACCGAGAAATACTAAAAAACCCACAAGTTTGTAACAGCGATGGGCTAAAAGTATACTACGCTGCCACGGGACACAGAACGTAAGATGATTCAGACAAAGAAGTGAAATACGATGTGCAGTGCAGTAGGGGAAAAAGAAGTTCACTCACTTCAATTCTCAGCTCGCAAAGGATCTCTGGTGCACTCCTTGGTGAAAAGAAACGTGTGTATTTGCCAAAGACTTTCATGGAAATGACATTCACCCAGTTTGCAGGGGGTGAGATAGCTCAGCTACAATGTAAGGAGGCCTGACAGACAGAGCAGCAGTGGCAAGATCTCACATCATGCTGGCTGTCGTCTCCTCAAATGTTTGTGCAGAGAATGATTTCCTGGCATTGCCGCTCCCACAGCAAGATGGAAGCTCTCACCCTGTGACTGCTGTGACCCTGAAGCTGCGTTCTTGTAGGATGCTTTCTGAAGGGGATCATTCACAAGATGGGACAGAAGCTATGAAGCGGCAGCAGAAGGAGCAAAGCTGCATATTTCAGGCTGACTGTTGCTAGGAAAGGATCAGAGAAGATCGAAACAACAAAGACTTGTAGCTCTCCTTTATCAATAAATGCGATCGTTACTTACTATTTACATGATGGGCCAAAGTATACTGGGCATTGTACCCTGGATGTGCCACATTCTTACGTCTGCTTTCAATCTGCTGCAATTTATTTTGAAGTGTCATGCTCAAGTATTACTGTATGTTTTGCCTCCTGCCTCGTTGCATTTCCAAGGCTTGATTAAGCAGGTTATAATCCTTCAGAAGATGTCTATTCAAGGCTTAGCGAATGCCACAACATCTTGCTTTCTTATGTACTGATGCAAGGCTTGCAGATTTCCAATATTTATTTTCTAACCCCTAGCAAAAAGTATTAAGTGCTTTTTCTGGATCAATCTTCCTCTCACCCGCTTCTCTCCCACACCTTTTGTGAAAATCTCTTTACGAGAGGGAACTGGGCATTCATCCAGGCTTAGCTATACTCCTTTGTGAACTTGATAAAAGGGAAGCGAGGGCTTTACACTATGCACCACTGCAAAACATTCTGCTGCGTGATTTTGATACGCCTTAATCAATCAACACTCTTCGTTAGAAATTAAGCAAAATCTAACGGTTACTCAGAATGTGCCGCTTCCACAGGGATTTGCATCCTACTGCAAGTAAGAAATTGCCTTGCTCAATTTTTACAAAGAGCTCCCACCAGATGTCCCCCTTTCCCCACCAAAGTGATGACAAAAGACTATTTAACTGGCAATTTAAACCCCTCTGTAGTAACTCGGTTCTTCAGTACGCTGTATGTATCCTGTAAAATTAGTTACCATACTTGCACTTTGACACAAATAGTAGCTGCTTTTATGCGCGGTGCAGTAACAGCCTCAGCCTGCAGGAAGAGTACGTAATCTCAAAGTGCACTTCACACTTACAGAGCTTGAGCCAGGCAGAGCAGATACCTCCCTGCCTATCTCACAGCACATGGGAAATGATGGGATACTTCAGGTGCCTGTTTTCCAGCACTAGCAATTACATGCAAACTGACTGGGACTGATTTTAGTCACAAGTTTTTAGGCAAGGGAAAGAAAGATGAAGGGTACATTTACATACTTTCGGCCTACTCATTAGGAAGTTTTGATTTCTGCACAGAGAAGTGCAAAAGATCGGCTGAGCTCATTCATCTTTACATAGTCTTGAAAAGCTGAATAAGAAATGAAATATCAGGGGCAGAACTATCATCTCTGATACTTCACGGTACTTGGAATATTTATTCTGATTCGTCTTTGTCATTTGTTAGGTCATCAGTTAATCAAAGGGCATGTTTTGGCATTTTACTGTACCACCAAATGTGACAAGCTAGTTGCTATTCCCAGTTACCCCTTGGTAACGTAGCATAAAGTGGGCTTTCTGATCTTAAAAAAAAGTTTTCTGACTATTAAGGGAGCGATGCAGAAATGAGAGAAGATAAGACTGAGGACAGGGAGGTGTAAGGTTTGGCACAACAAAGCCAAAATATTTCTGAGAGTCTTCAAGAAGCAATAACGTGCAACTCAAATGGGCACTGCCATGAGGAGAGAATTTTTGAAGCGCCCTTTTATTAACATGCTTCCTGGCACATGTGTCAGTAGCCATGATGGTGCACAAATGAGCCTGAAAAATTTTGGTTGCAATTCTCAGCCAGATTTAATTTCATCCATGGCTGCAACAACCAAAATCACTCTTTCAGATACAGCAATCTCTCTCTCTCTGCGTACACCTGTTTCCACTCATTCTGACAGTTTAGTGCTTAATGTGGAAAGGGCAGCAGGGCCTGACCATAAGATCATGCTTACATTCCACAGAGTCCAAGATGAACAGGAGAAATGAGTGCATGACACCTATTTCATAATGCACACAGAATAATGGGATATTTCTGGTGCTTGAGTTCGAGACATTGACAATTAAATATGAAATCTCATAAGAAGAAGTATGCTTATTTCGTATCTTGCCAATTAAACTGTGAGGCAAGATGCACTGGATTTATTCTTCTGGCACTGCTAGTCACAATGTGAGGCGAGCCCAGAACCTCAGTATCACATGGGGTAAATTGGTTTAAGGGAGTTCAGAGCCCATGGTGAACCTAACCATATTTTTAGATATGGTTGGGAACAGAACAGTATGTTCAAGCCACAGATGGTGGATTAACCCATTTTTGCTATTTTCCCTATAAGCTGGAACCTCTGTGTTCCAGGTGGGAACAGCACTGTAAATACTCACCTCACCAAAAATAAAAAAAAACAATCCCAAACAAAAGAATCCCCAAACCCCACCCCCAAAAATCTGGGAGCATGAAGACAATGAAGTATCTTTGCTTTCTCTGTATCCCAGCTGCTTATGCATATAGCAGAATTAAGGATACTTCTTTCCTCCCACCTGTTCTCACATTTACACTGTCCTTGTACATCCCTTAACTCAGAGGAGGTCTCCATCTGATAAACACATTGGTTGGTTCAAGTAATAGTAATAACAAACAGCAGGGACAGCTTGACTGACATAATCTATTTACAGACTGAAGGTGTAAGGAGCAATCTTGCAGGGTGCTTGTCTGCCAAATCAATGGTCAACGGTACTGGGCATGGACAGTATTTTACAGGCTTAACCTCATAGTTCCTTTCTCACTTTTGTCATGCGGAATTCTGTTGTGCAAAATCTGACTAAACTCAAAAGGCTACATGAGGAATAAAAAGGGCAAGTCTGGTTAATAAAAGGATTTACTTCAGCTGTTAAAAAAAAATAAATTCCCAAACTTCCACTGTAATTGAAATGGACATTTCACATATTCTAAGGTAGACAACTGCTCAGTTGTAGCTCTGATGATTACAATATGAGCTTATGATATGTATAAGAAGTGGCATAATTACTATGAATATCCTACTGGATTTTGCAATAAGGAAAGAAGGAATTTTCATGCTTTCTAGGTTAAGGATAAACAAAATTGATTTATGATTAACATGAAGGTCTAGGCTTATCTTCCAAATATATTGTATTTCACAGAGAAATGAGGATAAAGGCATTTTTCTCATTTCTATTGAAACAGGGTATTTGCAAGCCAGAGCAGCTAGGAGCAATACCAGTGAGAGCTCCTACTAGATGAAGACTTGACATCGTTCATGCTAGATACAAGTCCATCTGTTGTATGGCAGGAGAAAGATGAATGGGAGGTCAAAAGTCTAAAGAATAACATGAACAAGGTTTTTAAAGGACGTATTTATAAAGTAACACAATTAGAAGAAAACAGGTCCACATCTTCCTGTCAGTTCACTACAAATTAATTAAGCAACACTGATCACTAGGCGTTTCTTGGGAACTAATGGGAGTCAGAGGTTAATAGTCCCAGCTTGTGCCCCAGACCGCCAGCTCTTGCCAACTTCGTGTGCCACTGAAGATCCCCAGACCAAGGCTGTCATTGTGGTTTAGGTTAAAAAAAAAAAGAGTGAAAATATATTCTAAATTTGGGAAAGCTGTATCAATCATGGGGCAATAGTTATCCCTAAAGGAATGTGGGTCTGATCCTGAGAAACACCAAGATCCACCAATTCCCACCAGTCCCTTTGGATCTCTGTTCCTCAGCAGCTGACAGAGGCTCTGACAAGTCTCACTGAATCACACCCTTGATTTCATGGCTTTGATAGTCCAATTCAGATAATAACACAGAAGATGACTACATCTTCAGGCATTTCAGGCATCCTCAGCCACCACAAATACTGCAATCAAATCGTAGCAGTGGGTCAAATTTTACACTCTGCACTCATCTCCAGAAACTCTTGCGTTACGGGCAACCCTCTAAAAAAAGGTGTCTTGCAAGGCCACACAAAATCAGACTGCTGCAGGGAAAGTAACGAAAAAGTTCCAGAGACCTAGTGAGTACTGGAAAAGGCCTGTCCCCTCACTAAACCTGGTGGCTTACATTTTAAACATCTCTTTGGAGTACTGAATAATTTTGCAGCATCCTGCCTTGTTCAGCAGCAAGGACGACTCCTTGCAGGCCTAAGATGGGTGAAAAAATATGTGTGAATCCACTGTTAGAGAAGGATAAATATGATTCTGACCATCCCACGTGGCAGGATGAAAACACCAACTAGTTGTCCTCTCTATGTCCATCTGATCCCGTACTCTCTCCAAAGGTTAGACCTGCCATCGGTGGCAGGATAGCCACTCCATGTCCGTATGGCTGGCTGAAGTGCCAGTCAGCTACAGAGCTCCCTGGCATTAACGATTTGTTTTCAGGAGTGACCCAGTTCCAGACACTAGCTTAACCCTGACTAGGCTGCCACTCTTGACTCTCACTGGCATTGATGACAGCACTGGCTATGGCTCATTTCTTTAAGGCTTCCTCTAAAGGTTTCCTGCTTCCTGATCCCGCTACCCTGGGATGGTTCCCGGCAGTGTACAGAAACCCACAATTTCACGAGGTTGTTTTAAACACTAGTCCTTATATCTAAAATCTCTCTCTTGTTAGCTTTGCTAAAACACATGGCACTCAAGCCCTCGGTGCTTTCTAAATGGCTATCAATGGACTCTGCACTTAAAGGGCAAATGTAAAAAGAGCAAACTGAACACATATATCATATACCTTTTAGGGCTGAGACATTAAAAAGCAGAAGCCTAATCTTTGGAATTTTTTCAGTATAAATAACTGAGCCTGTTTATTCAACTCCTGAAAACATCTTCTCCACTCTTACATGAAATCTCCGCTAGCTAGTGCTTTGAGGAAAAAAACTTCTCAACTTTCCACACTATCATTTTCACTGTTTCCAATTTATCAAAAGCAAATGCAGCCTATTGAGAAAAGTTATTCCAGCATATTGCTCTGTTTTAAAACACAAGGAGAAATACAAGACACAGTGAGAGAACATTCTTAAATGTTCTTAATTTCTTAAAAAATTAATTATTCCATTCAATTAATCTTGCCTAGTTTGACATAAAAAAATCAAGACGGTAGCCACAAAATACCACAGAGATGGTGGCAGCTGGCTCTATCTGTTCCTCGCCTCCAGAAGAATTGGTATTATGGCCACTGAATTAGGGTAAAAAGCCATATGTAATGCACTTTACTGAACGCTGATCTCTGCATATCTTTTAGATGTCACTAGATAAGGCTCACATAGTGTTTTAAGAGCGCAAAGTATGGTTTGAAAAGTTGATTGTATGTAAGACCTTCTCTAAACTAGTATACAATGAAATGGAGAAATTCTCTTTAGAAGAGTCATACATGTACTCAATTTTAAGAGCAGACGCAATTAAATATATCTGATTATTGTCATGGTTTAACGCAGCAGACCACTAAACACCATGCAGCTGCTCGTTCACCCTCCCTCCTCATGGGGGGATAGGGAAAGAGTTGGAGGAGAAGTGGTAAGAAGACTCATAGGGTGAGATAAAACAATTTAATAATTGAAATAAAATAAAGTAATAATGAATAATAGATGAAATAATAGGACTTATAATAATGATGATAATAGTAATAATAGAATATATCAATGAGAGATGCAGAGTGCAATTGCTCACCACCCACCGACCAAGGCCCAGCTCGTTCCTGGCTAGCAATTTCAGAAGAGAGAGAGATCCCAAAAACCGTAATCCCAGAACAGAGACAGCACTTCCCGGCCCAACTCTCATCTATAAGCTGAGCATGACATCATATGGTATGGAAAAACCCACTGGCCAATTTGGATCCGTTGCTCTGGCTGTGCTCCCTCCCAGCTTCTTGTGCACCCGTACACTAGCAAAACATGGGGTCCTTGAATGCTTAGTAACAACTAAAACCATCAGTGTGTTATCAACATTCTTCTCATACTGAAGCCCAAACATAGTGCTAGTCTAGGTACTAGGAAGAAAATTGGCCCTATCCCAGCTGAAACCAGGACCGTATTTTATACATTTCTAGCTAATGATGTTGCCCGACAGACAGGGCAGGAGACTTTACAAACTGCAAGCTACGGCCAGTCAACTGCATGTACTCTGCAGTTTACAGCCTCTCTCTTTCTTGATTAATAAGATACATAGGCCTTAACCTACATCCTTACTTAAGCCAAGCTCCATGGCATTTTGCTTGAATAAACACTGCAAGGTTGCATCCCAAACACAGAGAACACTTGGGCTTTGCTCCTATGTTGTGGTGTAGGCCCTGCTTCCCCCTGGTAACAAGCCGCATTGCAATGCCAGATCATTCAGCACCATATGAGAACAAAGAGCTGGGATAATTGGGCACTCTACGACCCTGCCTGTTGGTACAGTGAGCCAAGATAAGAAGTAATACGGTACCTCTCTGTCCCGGGATGAGCACAGTGAGTTGGGACAATGAGGCACTCCCTGATTGCACCTGGAACTCCTGCTGCAATCACAGTGAGTTGAAGTGATTAGGCGCTCCCTGACCATCTCCAG
>VZSC01017612.1:277091-288850 GCA_013398225.1 Steatornis caripensis | reverse complement strand
TTTTACAAACTCATATTAAAAATCACCTTTCCCTCATATCTGTGGTGGTGATTCTTTGAGCAACCGTTAAACCTTAACCACTCTCCCCCGCGACATCCTACTACTGCAAGTGGGCCTTGCTCTCCATCAATGGTGTCCATCAGGTAGAGCCGAGTCTGTCTGTGCTTGCAGAAAAATTCCAACATGGTTCTGAAGATAGATCTAATTTTTCTTTAACTTTGCAGGTATCAGGGAATTTTCTGAGCAAAGGAGACACGTCCCTTCAGTTGGCGACTCAGTACAAGGGATATGACCATAGCTGCTCCAAACACTACTAACAGCCAACCTCAAAAGAGTGTGGAGAGAGCCACAGGAGCTGGCTTTTGTGAGCGTCTCTCACATTACACAGTCAAATGTGAAGAATGACAGACAGTTGTACTCCCACCTGAAGTGAGCTTCATGCAACTGTGATTTCTAAAGTAGTGAATATTTCATTATGGAGCATACATTTATTAGCAAAACTTGGTAGAAAGAGAAGAGGGTAGAAAACCCTCTTAAAATATAAAAATGGAATAGGGTAGAAAACCCTCTTAAAATATAAAAATGGAATAGGTCAAATTTGTGTTTCCCTTCTACTTTCATGGTTAACGTAAGCTAAATGGTAATGTTATGGTTTTCAGCTTAATAAAGGCATTGACATGCAAAGTCTGTGTAAGACGAATGTGTTACACATTCTCGTATGCAGCACAGTGAATCCTCTTTAAAGCTGCTGGTACATACTCTATGATTTTGCTCTGGGAAAGAAGATGTGAAGCAGCAAGAGGAATAAGGGATGACTTTGGGCTTGTAATATTCCTGTAAATTCTAACACCAGTGGGTGTTACGCTTTTCTTTCCTACTCATACTCCTGAAAAAAAATATTTGTTATTCAAAATATTGCGCCACGGTCTAGCGTGAACGATAGATTTTATTACTCATTGCTCATTTTGGTTTTTGGTTGGTTTTTTTTTTTTGTGATGAAATTCCAATTCTTCCCTTATTATTAGAAAGTGTGGCCAGGAATCTGAGGAAGGACTGGTGCCTAGGAACTGAATTAGCTGAATTAGGATTCTGTGCCTATGACTTCTTTTGTCTTCTATCTATTCCTTTAGGGAAATCTCTACTTTACTCTCCCTATGCATAAAAGCCCACATATCTGCAAATTTTAATTAGATGGAGTACAACACCTTCAGGATTGTAAGTGCCAAGCATTATTATAATCTATGACCTTCAGCTAATGAAGGAGTGCTTTCACATAAAGAATGTCAGGTATTACATCACGATACAGTTTGAGTGCTCTGTCCTTCTGCCACAAGCTGTACATGACCTAGTATGTTGGTAACTCCTTGCTTACACATATACGCAACGCCACTGAAGTTTGTGAAGACCAGTGTTTGGTGCAAGTCAAGGGTGTGAATGTTGTAATGTTTATCTTCAGTTTATGTAAAATCAAAGCCATTTACAAGAAGCCCTGTGACAGGTTTTAAAGTAAAGGAGTACGATAACCTCTCATTTAACATATCTCAAATTACAAGATCAAATGCAGATTTGGACATGTTGGAAGAGAAGTTCTGCACTGCTGATGATAGCTAAAAGAATTCAAATAATGTGCTCTGATATGGCCTTGGGACCTCTTACGATTTCCATGGAGAGCAACTAATTTTTCTTTATTTCTGTCACTTTTTAATAGTTAAAAGGTTTTTCTCCTTCTCCCCTAAAGCTCATAATGTGGTAAGGAAGCTGTTGGGAACAGTTAAATCAGTGTATAAATCCCCATGAGAAAGAGTCCATCACACTTTTTGCATATCTCAGGGGTTCAAGGACAGTGGGCAGGAATCTGATCTGTGTTACGATAATTTAAAACCAGGCTAATTTCAGTGAACTCACTGGCGTTCCTCCAGATGTCAGTTAGAATAACAGAGAGCAGAGTGTGGCTCAGGAAGTGAAAAATAAAACAGAAGACCTATGTCTTTCACCATTGATGCTGTAACTTGTGACAGAAACCTTTTCTGAAGCATTGATGTGCTGGTGTTCCAACCATGCTGTATTAATTTATTTTGACAGTTTCTTGATTCTCCCACTGTCTATTTATTTGAAATGGAAACCAACTCATGTTGCCTGCTCCTTCTCCCGACATAGGATTACACAATACATCTTCCATTTTTTGCAATCAATCACTCCCAGTGCTATTTTCCCATTGTGTACCACAGTACCTGGCTTTTGGAGAGGTTTCCATCTGAACATGAGTGTAAAGGAAAAATTTAAAAATAAGAGAAAGTGTCTATGCATTTGCAATGTGTGAAGAATGTCTACGCTGTTCTGTGCATTTGTTCGGTCATTTACTGACAGCTGATTTGGAACATATGCTTCTCAGACATTCAGTGTGCTTCTCAATTTTGGGTGTCAGAGCCAGAGATTTTAGTGTTAGAGAAGCAAAGCTTGTTTTCCAGAAAGAATCAGGACCTATCATTATCATAGACATCTCCTAGCTGGCTAGGCACAACCCCCGTAAAGTGGCTGTTCAATATCAGAGACAGATGAAACAAATGTTTGGTATTCTCTGGATTCTATTCAAATTGTTCTGCAGTCAAATAAAGTAAAAATTAAATAAGGTAGACAGGGAACAAGCCACCTCTAATGAATTACATGCAACACTTTAAAAAATGCATTTCAAATGGAAAGGAAATGCATTAGAAGAATGTTTTGATTTTTAAAAAGGTAATTTAATCTAATTAAAATATTTTTTTCTCTCTTCTAAGTTCAGAGCTCCCACATATTGGTTGATAGAGCATCCACAGACAAGTTATTTTATGCCTATTATACAGATGCAGACACCGAGGTATGTGTATTAAAAAAATGCCCAAGATCAACTAGCAGGCCAGTGGAAGAGCAAGGAATAAGGTTTAAGAGGCAAGAATAAAACTGAATAAAGGCCATATTTGAAACCAAGAAGGGTCTCAGTGCAACTGTGTGTTGCAGGTGGCCACTGGCTTCATTCAAATGTGGACAAGGTTCCCTTCCCTGTTGAGGCACAGCTATGTCTGCCAGCATCTAAGGAACGGCACAGATTCTGTCAGCAACTGATTTGCCTTGGGCTAGTGCTTCATCCATCTATGCAAAAGCTGCAGTAGAACTATCTAATTGATCAACTAATCACTCAGGAAAAGTGCTTCTGACACCAAGAGTCTGTCATTCTCAAAGGCTTGGGATTTCCTTTCTTATTCCACTAAATCTTTCTTCTCTGTCTCCTAGATGGCTGGTGTTTCTCCCCAGTGGCCATGCTGACCTTTTGGTCATTTCATAACACAGCATCTGCTAGTGTCCCTTCCCTGTCACCCTCTCCTTGTGCCTCTGCTGTCCGGACTCCTACCACTGACTCAGGCCACTGGTACTGCCTCCTCTTTCTTGACCTGTTTCATTCAGTAACACAGAGATTGACCCTATGCCCAGCACCATTTGTTTGCTCTCTGCATTTCACTTAGTCCCTCTCTACCTCCACACATTTTTCTGATAGAGAACTGATGCTTTAAGGGAGGAGCACTGCCTGATTTCAAAGCTCTTGGGGACTGCCATTGTACGGAGGCACTGTTCAATGTCTCAGGTAGGGGTCATGGAGGTTTCTTGCATCATTCGCTTCTGCGTACAGTTGCTACGACCTGGTCTATGGCTGAGGAGTCATCAAACCTTCACAAATGTTGCAATCACGAATTACTGAGGAGATGGTTTTTCTAAAGCTGGGCCCGCATCCAACAGCTCTCCTCTTTGACAGTTACAATCGCAGGGACTGCGCACGCACATGTACTCCAACTGTGGGCATAAAAGGCACCTCAGACAGAACAAGCGAGATCATTTTTTCTGGAGGAGACTACAAATCCCACAGACTTGAATGGAGCAACCTGGCAGACACCTGAACCATGCACAGGGCTCATCAGGCTTAGAAAAAAAGATTTGTAGTTTTGTTGCCTGACTTCCTGAAAATGAAGAGACAGAGCCTGGGCAAACGTAACTTGGGGCAGCGTTGTTGCAGCGGTAAGAGCTACACTATCACGACTCCCAGGGGAGCTAGTTTAATGTCTTCACTGCAGTGTTAAATCAGATGAGCAAGTCAAATGAATAAAATGAGCACTTTAAAAGGAAAACTAACCAACCAAGAGGAGGAATTATTGTAAAATTTGTTTGTGGTTGATCTTTTCTATGCTATTGTCAGGGAAGACTGCCACAGCTGCAGGGTATGTACATCTCAACCCACTGACGTGCTTAGCTGGAAGTGAAAAAGCAAGGGGTGAAACCTCCACTGAACTGGCATCTAAATTACACCTTATTAAACAGAAAGGTGACATGCAGAGCATATGAGTTGGGACTTGCTTTTTCCAGCATCTGAACATTCATTTGAAAAACTGGTTCTCTCGTTATTGTGTCAAAATGAGAGATTCCCAGCAGGGTGGCTGACAGGTTAGACAAAGGGTCCTGTTCAGTAATAAAATAGTTACGCAGGTGTTCTCCAGTTTTCCCTCCAGCATTTGCACAGAGCATATGAACTGTGCTCGGGCCTGATACACTTTTGCCCTATCTAGGATTTGATAATCATTGCTATGGAAGCGGAGAAGAAGAGATGTTTGGACTAGCGCTAGAATATGTGAAAGAAAATAAGAAGGTCAGTAATATTTTGCTTCTCAGGAAGGCACGTTTACGACATGTTCACGACGTTCACTGTATCCGTTTGTTGCAGTAAACGTTGATAATGTTTTCTGCATTCAGCATGTACTTCAGAGATTCGGTCTATTAGAAAGATACACAATTTTTCTTGAGAAACATACGACCATCATGTGCCGTAAGCACAGGCCAGAACTAAACTAGGGATGGCATGAAGGCACGTGCAGACCATCCACAGCCAAAGCTGCTCCCTTCTTTTATGTCCTCTTCCCACTTGATAAGTATTGCTTGTAGCCTTATTTTCTTTCACATAATCACAAGCCACACCTATCGCAGACAAGAATTTGGCTTACTTAAGGAATATTGCAGTTAAAGTTGCAGACTCCCTCAGATAGGCTTTGGAAATAACAGTTTCTTGGGATAAGCATTCAGGGGAAGAAGTCCAAAAAAACCCAGTCTGAAGTTCCCTGATGTGTGAGGTTGATCAGGTTTTGGGTTCTTTGAGAGTACTGTGCACTGTTACTGCAAATTATCTGAAGCCATTCTTTTCTGAAAGCAACGCAGAAAAGGAATAACTTGAATGACATGGATGGAGCTATCCAGGAGCAAAACAGGCATACAAGAAGTGGACCGGCTGACGTTACATGGAATAACTTGCATTTAAAAGAAATCTCAACTTGAACAAAATACTGAACAAGGCCCTGAGTAACTTGAGCTAGTCTGTTCTGCTTTGAATAGTGGATTTGATGAGAGGTCCCTGCTACTTAAATTATTCTATGATTCTGTGAAAAGTATGCTATTTGTTAGAGACCGAGGATGATGCTGTTCTTCACTGACACAATACCAAGCTGCATCTGTCAGCATCCTGCTTCACAAACACCTCTGGAACTGTTACCGAGTTACTAAATACTATTAGATTTTTTTTTTTTATCAGTAGTATCTTGTGCTTATTAGCCATTTATTCAGTAAACAATAGCTCCTCAGTCCAGTTAGACTGCACATATACGCAGCCAAAGCAGCAGGCCTTTCCAGCAAACAAATCCTTTATGAAGTGTTGCCCATACTGGTGTCTAGCACAGTGTGGTGCAGCCCAAGTACGAGTTCATACTCTGTGGTTATTTGGAAGGCAACTGTGAAACAGTCAATCAGCAAAGACGGAAAGTGCATTGTTTATCAAATCATTGGTGGGATCTCATAGAAACACTTTGGGGACGGCAGAAGCTTTCTGTCTTCCTCTGCTTTCATCCAAATGCTTCTTTTTAGATATGATCAAGCAGTTCATTCCTTTCTCCTCACCTTGTTGATGACTATACATCTCTTATAGACTTAGGATGATTCCTGCTTTCCTCTGTCTCCCTCTCTCTTATCCCCAGCTCTTCAGTGGCCCTAAAATTTAGCCATTAACATGCAGCCAACCAAGGCCTACGCTGGCTACCAACACCACTGCAAAACCAGCCAGAGCAAATGATCACAATGTAGTAACCAGGAATTAAAAATTGCAAGCTTTTTACCTTCTGCAGTGGTCCGTCCTCATTAGTCCAGGATACGGGAAAAAGCCTGGCCACACGACTTTGGATCAGACCTGCAGTACAGACCATAGGCACAGAAAGTAAAACAATTCACTGGGCAGACCTTTGTCTTTGTATCTCGTGTGTTTTGGATTTCATTGATTTTGGTATTTGTCACTCTACTGAGGATGCGGTTCTGCAAAAAGAGAATGCCTTACTGACACACCAAGAGGATAGGTGGTCTACCAGTAATACAGTAGATACCAAAAGATGACCCTATAACTATGTCATTCTTCTGAGAAATACTGAATATGATGCTTTTTCAAGTACTTTCAGATTATGACACCACCCAATGCTCTTTCTTCCCCAATACCATTCTCTAATAGAGATAGCTACAACCAAATGATACATCGTTTCTGTCTGAAACTATCTGGTGTTTGTTGTGCAAAACCTACCAGCAATGGGACAGACATTCTCACATACAATTTGAAAGGGAAAAGGGAAGAAATTGCTCATTCTTGCTTTCAAAACCTGCATTTATATTTGCCACTCCATCAGCTCCGGCAGTGAGCAACGTAACTCTCCCTGACTTTTGCAGGGGAATACTCATCTGTACTTGATGATCACAGGACTGGGAACACCAACAATTACTTTCTCAAATGCCAAGAACATTTAACTGTCACCAAAGCAAATAAAAGAAATCATAAATCTGTGCTAGAGGAGTGGTATGTAGTGGAGAAATGGATATAGTGATTATAGTTCATACTGGAAACAATGGTAAATCCAGATACATGACTGACAGAATTTGTGAAAAGATTTCTAAAGTAATCTTATTGTTAGACTTCTCCCCCAGCATACAAGGCCAGTTAGCCAAGAGGGAAAACAGGGACTCAATACACAGCGTAGAAGAAGAGACAGGAAAGTATCTTGATATAATAATGCTGGAGAACTTTTGGTGCTCCATCTAATCCAAGTAAAGCCAGTCCTAAGTCTGAGATAATTGGCAAAGACTGGGAAATACATAACCAGCAGCTGGGAGAAAACCAACATAGAGTGAGAATTCCAGGAGAACAAGGACATTTGTTAGGCATTAATGGGATTGCTATAATTTAACAGGCAGTAATAAAAGCTCAGACAGAAGGTACAAATGCCTGGAGGAGGAGCAGCTGATCAAGTATTACGGTAGCTACCAATTTGTCTTGTGCACGTCCACATCACAGCGTACAACAGACAAGCTGCAATAACTTCACAGAAATGAGCTCAAATTAATTTAAAGACTTTAATGAATTCCTAGACAGTCACAAAGCAAAAATTTATGAAAGTAAATGGTGATGGATGAAAGAACAATCTAAGACAAAACCAGAATGGTAAATTTTCCACATTGCAAGATACCAAGCAATGGGATCTACTAAGGATTTACTTTCCATTTCCGTGAACACAAAGAATCATAGGGCCACTGATACTGCTTAGATGCCCAATTAAACGTCAGGCTAGAAAAGAGAATCATACAGACGTCTGGCGAGAAACTTTTAAGTACTCAATAATGGTTTAAACCCTGTGTAACCATTGCTGATCTCTGACTAAAATGAAACAAGCCAGCTCTGAAGACTTTTAAACTGGCATCAATGACACCCACAATTACCGCAACCACCCCCCCCTCCAACCCTCTTCCATAAAATTGTTGGTGCAAAATTAGAGACCAGTTATGACCAAGCTGAAAAATCAGAACCTAGTTATATGTTTTTATAACTTTCAGCTACAAAAATCTACAGTTATTTCATGTACCTATTCCATCCTGTTGCTCATTTAAAATACTTAAATTGCTCCCCGAAATAACAGTTACATGAAGATAAATAACAGCATCACTGACAAGACTGCATACCTTTTTCAAGGACATTTATTCCATATTTTAGGAATTAAATGCTTCCCTGTTTCTAAATATTTTTTCTACATTGGGCTATAACACAAAACTCTGTAAGGGCATAAACCATAGCTTTGATGTAAAACTAATTAGTTCATAAAATTCAGGCATGGTTTATTATTGCAGCTGAAGTGTCTGCCTGAAGGAAAATTAATATATTAAATATTTTTCCATAGAATAGTCTCCATAAACTAGAATTGTTTGAAATAAGCCTGATCCTAAGGAGATGTGAAGGAGGTGCTATTTTTAACATGAGAGGCAAATCATAGCTTCCAGTGTTTGACTTCCCAAATCCCTTTTAAGTTTCTCATTGAGTTTCAGATTGGTCTGTTTACTGGATCATTTTCTCTAGTAAACCTGTATTTTATATATTTGGTGTGTTTGTGACACGACTTTCTGATCTTTCTCAATTCCAGTCCAAACCAGTAAAGCATTCTGGCAACTTGAAAATGAATTTAAATGATCCTTGCCTTCATTTATGAGCATCGTAAATAAATATTTATGCCTTGACAAAACAAGGTACTTAACTACGGGCATAATTCAATCACATGCCCGTTTCCTGAAATATAAAGTCTCAGCTACATGGAGCAGAGCTGGGGCTGTTTTCCTATGTCACATTTACCTGTTTCTTTTGTTACTTTGACATGTATGCACGTACTGGAAAATATTCACGGAAAAGTTCAACACATGGACTTCACGGTTTGACTCACAGAGTGACAGCATGGTGCTGCTACGCACACCTTGAAGAGGCAAGTCCAGTGCATTTGCCCAGCTCTGAACAGCAGTGAAGTGAAATTATTGCAGAAAATTGCGCATCTCCCCACACTGGGGAGTTGCAACCAAGCCCTGGGCCTGAATTTAGCTGCGGACCCAAGTTCTTGAATTTCTTTCTGCTGGTTGACTACTGTCAGCACTGAGTTACAAGCCCGTTTCCTCTCTGCAGTATCTGCTTGTGGATTTCCTTTTATGTTTGTGCTGCCTTGCTAGGGAGCACCTGTCTGCGTCGCTTTCCTCATTTCCTTTAAAATGAGACTAATAGATAGCAGCCTGCCTCTGAGGTGCACTGCAGGATGTTCCACTTTGTGCAATGCTTAGATCTCGTAAAAGTGTGATTTAATGCCGTCAGACCCAACAGAATCCATTCCCGTTAATGTTCATAGTGTCTTGGAACATATGACAGAAAAAGTGCTGTTCTCAGCCCCACCAGGGCTACTGCCGAACTTCTCTGCTTACAGTAGTGCAACAGCTCTGCATTTAAAAACAAGGGTATTTGTTTGTTGCCTGAGTCTCCACTGTTTCTATTTCCAAAAGTCATGGGAGAGTCTGATCTGGCCAAAAGTGCCTTCACGAAAAATTTGGTGCTCTAGGATTCCAAAACTTAACAAAAATACGACAATTTTTGTTGTGATTAAGCGCTCAGATCTCCAACAGTAGTTTAGTCATGCTCAGTTTTTGTTACCTTCCAACACAGACGCATTAAGAGATCTGTATCTGATCTAATACAATATTTGGAGAATATGATATGCTGGCAAAGAAGCAATTTTCTGCTAAGATTGATGCCGGACTAGGAAACATTTAGATTATTCGTAATTTTAGAAGTATATGACAGTACATAGGCATCTGGTGTCAGAACTAAAGCGTAAGTTATGCAAAGCACAATAGCTTTGAAAATATATTGCCTACTATTAAGAAAAAGAATAAACCTACACAATTTCAGAGACCTTTTTTCTACAAACCTTAAAAAAAATTCTGGACAAATTGCCAAGTTTACAAATATGCACACACATTCCACATATGGATATGCTTTAGTAATCATCTTTACAAACCTTTTAGGCTACACATGGCTCTAATAAATAACCCATTCACAAACAATATATTATCATGTTAAAAAAAAAGGAAAAACCCCAAGCCCTTTTCATACGCAGCCCAACAGTTCTAGCCTTCACTTTCAACCCCCAGCTTCATGATCAATCATTACGTCAACGTTCATTTTTCATGGTTTGGTGTTGAACAATAAATGGAAAAGAAAATGACTGAAGTAATTAATATTGTCTCTGACAATGAGCAAAGCTCAAGAAAGAGCTCACGAGTGACAGCTGTGGACAGTCTGCCCTCTGTAAGTTGCAAGTGTAATAAAATCTGAACTTTTTTCTCTTTTCTTTTCGAACAAAGTTCACATGGGCCAAACTGCATGATAGGAAGGCTCACATGTCAGTCCCTTTGTGTAAATAGTAAACAGCTGCAGTTAAATGTTCTACCCCTTGAAGGACAATACTTATTAGCTCAAGGTTAAGAGCCTTGCAGAAGGTCAGCTGAGCTACTGCAGAGCTGTGAAATTTCATCCTTTGGCTATCTGCTGACACACAGTCAAGGGCTGAGTTACGTGATACGGACAACACAAACTTCATTGCTCAGAAGACAACAAAAAGTTGTGTTCCCCAACCCGCAAATTATCGGGGGAGTAACTGCTTCTGACCGGTAAGACCCTTTCTCAGCCTTGATCCCGTGAGTTTTCTTCACTCCAAAGTCTCACTGGATTCAGTTACCTCTATCACAAATACATGCTTCTTGTGTACGTGAGAGCCAGACAAAGACCTTTTGTCTACGCGGCCTGTTTTGTGCAGGGATGGATGCAAGCCAGGAGGAGCACCAGAAGAGTCTGGGAGAACACATGACCGAGTGCTTCAAGTTGTTCTCTCCCTGTGTGCGAGATCTTGGGTATCAATCCACGCAGAGGCAGGCTTCGTAACAGAGAAAGACGGTAGTGCTAACGGCAGCTGCCTAATGATGTCTTTCTGGATGTTTTTTTTGAAACTGGGGTGCCCTTATGGGAGGGACCGACAAAGCTTCTCTATACTGTGGATGCGGAGCTGAAGCAGGAGACACTTGGCAGTGAGGTGCTGGGAAGGAGGGAGGCGAGTGCCACAGGAGAGCAAATGCTGGGGACCGGTTGCCTGAGCTGGGAGATAGCGGCGTCATCTTGACTGCGTCATCTGCATTTCCCCCCACTGTTACGATGCAGGTGACTGCCCCACCTTTCTGCATTTAAATCTGTGCCTGATATATCTAGCCAAAGTGCAACATATCATACATGTTCATGGCCTGTGTTAATACTCCTTCTTTTACCAAATTGCACATTAAAATAATAGGAGGGCATAATCTGGCTGATTTTTATTCCTCATTGCTATTATTTTTAAGCTTACATTTAATGAGGATTCTGACCTCTCAGATTTGCCAGAGTTAACAAGAATATGCACCTTTTCCTTGTCATGTTGGACTCAAACTTCTCATCTTAGTCTAAACATGCCCAATTTTTGTTTTCTTCTAGTACCAACACATTAGACATCCAGCCTATCCCAACATATGAAAGATGTATTTACCTTGGCAAAGAAACCGTTTTGAGCCTGACTGATGCCAGACCCTAGGCAGTATTGATTACTTCTCTTTTTGGTGGTATGCAAAAGTCTATTTCATCAAAAGTAAGGCCCAGGGCATTCAAATCTTAATATATTTTAGCTGAGTGTGACCATGGTTATGTTTGTGGCACACTAAGCAGTTTTTGTCACAAAAAGCAAATGTTTTGTGTGGCTTTATTTTCAGTCTGCATCGTTATTATTTATCTAGTGCCTAACAACAGAGTATACATGCCTATGAAACTC
>VZSC01017612.1:141398-276797 GCA_013398225.1 Steatornis caripensis | reverse complement strand
TGCGTCATCTGCATTTCCCCCCACTGTTACGATGCAGGTGACTGCCCCACCTTTCTGCATTTAAATCTGTGCCTGATATATCTAGCCAAAGTGCAACATATCATACATGTTCATGGCCTGTGTTAATACTCCTTCTTTTACCAAATTGCACATTAAAATAATAGGAGGGCATAATCTGGCTGATTTTTATTCCTCATTGCTATTATTTTTAAGCTTACATTTAATGAGGATTCTGACCTCTCAGATTTGCCAGAGTTAACAAGAATATGCACCTTTTCCTTGTCATGTTGGACTCAAACTTCTCATCTTAGTCTAAACATGCCCAATTTTTGTTTTCTTCTAGTACCAACACATTAGACATCCAGCCTATCCCAACATATGAAAGATGTATTTACCTTGGCAAAGAAACCGTTTTGAGCCTGACTGATGCCAGACCCTAGGCAGTATTGATTACTTCTCTTTTTGGTGGTATGCAAAAGTCTATTTCATCAAAAGTAAGGCCCAGGGCATTCAAATCTTAATATATTTTAGCTGAGTGTGACCATGGTTATGTTTGTGGCACACTAAGCAGTTTTTGTCACAAAAAGCAAATGTTTTGTGTGGCTTTATTTTCAGTCTGCATCGTTATTATTTATCTAGTGCCTAACAACAGAGTATACATGCCTATGAAACTCAGTATGCTTAAGGGTACAGAGACAATTTCGGCTTTCTGCAAGTTGTTGCAAATGACTGCAGTGACTCATTTCATGTACAAATGCTACTTGTTTGGTTGATGTAATATACCTGTGAACGCAGACGGCAGGTACACAATAAAACCAATGATTTAATAAAATAATAATACGAAAATCTGCACCATAAGTCTTCCTATTGCAGATCTGACCGCACAACACCATTTCCCAGGCAAGAGAGAAAGTAAAAAGCTGTCTTGAGCTGCCAACAAGTTTCAGTTCCCTTGGACTAATACCATCCCGATGCCCCTCCTCTGAGAACAGCTCGGGTTTAGACTGGGGTCCTGAGCGCTGCAGCTTATCTCATCTTTCTCCCAACACAATGAAGTAGTGTCTAATCCACTTCTAGAGAGTGAATCAAAGCACAAAGGACGAGTTTTTGTTAATGGGCGAGTAGTACCGACCCCTTGTGCGAGTTTGGCAGCGATGATAAAGGACCTCTGTGTTGCCAGCAGTTACAGCAGGTTCTCCTTTTCCTCCACAAAAAGAGGTTTTAAGGGTCTGATCTCAGGTTCCGATTTTCATAAGTGGCATTGCAGTAACTGTAGATAGTGTCCTGTTAGTGGACCAGTGAGAAATAACCCCAGCAAATCCAGCAGCACTGAGCTCTGCAGCACTTAAATGGAGCGAGGCTAGAGGGGAACTGGGCCCTCTGCTTGCTGTTTGCAGTGCTTGAGCTCGCCACCAGTTTGGAGACGCAGAATAACACGCTCCCTGCAGCTAACGGCACCGAGCAGGTGGGCAGCCACATGTCGCGCTAGCCTACATTTCCAAGTGACCTTCACTAGCAGCCCTGTGCACAGCATATTGCATTAATCCTTTCTGGAGGTCACAAAATCATGGCTAAGTGTGCTGCGGTACAGATCCAAGAGAAACAGTTGCAAATGCCTAGCCAGATGCAGTCGGAAAAATGTGCTTTTCATGTAGCCTGTTCAGAAGACTGAATAATTTATTAGTGCATCACATGCTATTTTTCGAAACTATGCCACTTTGAAGGAAATCATATATTTTAAATTATAAGCAGGTCCTACCAACAAAGTGGATCACAAATGCCAAAGCACACAAACCATTGTGCGTCCGCCAATTCCGTGTCAAGTGACTTCGATTACATCACTGCCAATGGACAGCTTAGAGAGAAACAGCACATCACGGTAATGAAATGATTACTGCTGCTCAGTTCAAACACAACTCGGTGTGCTCAAATCGCGATATAAAGGCCTCGAGGCAACCCTTCCTGGAGCGCCCCTAGTACCTCCACCCCAGCCTCTCAGTATCAGGCTATCAAAGGCTGCACAGTGGATTAATTCCAGTGGGTTTTCTGGAGCTGAGCGAGGCTGACAAATGAAATACAGTTTGCCTGTCTCAGTGTGGGTATTGTTTTCTGCACCGTAATGCAGCACAGGTGCTGCGGGCCAGGAAGGAGACGCGCTGGCAGAAAGGTGATAAGGGAACTCATGAAGGAAACCGTGCCACGGAAAGTTGGGGAGAGGAGGCGAGGCGGAGGGCGCTCCTCGGCCCCGGAGGGCACTGCTGGGCCCTGGCATTCCCCCAAGACTCACAGCATATCTCTAGGTACCATATGGTTTGAGGATGAACTTCCTGCGCTTCTAAGGGGTGGAAGGGAAGGAGGAAGCATCTACATATGGGGAGAATAATTGCTTCCCTCTTCCGCTCCTTCTCCCCCTGTGCCCTGAGCATCAACTTTACACCAGCGTAAGAACGAGGTGCGGTCTGATCTGCAAGGAGGCATTTGCAGATTAAACCTCGACTGAAATGCATGGCAGGGCAGAGAGTAAAAAGAAGACAGGATAGCACCCTAAAAGCACACGGTGTATCTCACTACAGCAACAGCCTTGCTGGTGTTTCATGGTAAAACAGACGGTGAGTTCAGAGGGCCTCACATCGTCAGAATCAGAGTTTTACTCTGGTTTCAGGAAGCATCTGTCCTATGTTTGCACCACACCGGTTTTGTCGTTGTGCAGGACTCTGTGCGTTTGTGTCCGTGCATGCAGTGACTGAAGATTTGTTACTATCCGCAGCCCAGCCTCCCTCATCGTAGAGCTTTGATTGCAGAGAACTATGTCAGAACATTTGACAGTCTTCACCAAAAATTACTGCCGTACACGAGGAGAATTGTTTGCGATTGGAGCAGGATGTGAAAAATGGAGGCAATTTTGTTGTGATGTATCCCGTTTCGCAGAATGTGTGGATCTGTGTTATTTCTAACTACATTACAGTTAGAATTCAAGTAAATTTTCAGTAGTGAGGAGAGGGCACCGCGTCAAAAAAAAAAAAAAAAAAAGAAAAAAAGGAAAGAAAGATGAAAGGGCTTGAAGTCTGCAAAAGCTTCACTCTACGGAAACTCCACCTAGAGGCAGATTTTCACACACATCTGCCAAAAAAAGCAGCACAGTATAGGCTCACTTGTGGCATGGGTAACAAAGACACTCAGTACACGCACAGGTTGATGCATTGCTCCCTACCCTCGTTATACCCCTAGTCTCCAGATTACATATGTGACTCCAGACGATATTTTTTCATTAGCAATCTGGATGTGGTTACACAGAGAGCTTTAGCCATATGCTAATGAAAAACAAAGAAACCCTGCTGGTGGTCAAAAGTAAACTTATTTTCAGGAAATTAGAAATTATATGCCGTAGTGTCTGTGTCACGTGCTTGCCTAACTTCTCTGAAGAAACTTCTTATTGACACGCACAGGTGTGGTTCTCTATTGTTCGGTCATCTTTTTTTGATGCTAGGGCTAGAATCATACTCAGAAGGTTGTTATTAGTCTTTCAGTTGGGCTGAACTGGCAGGATCTGGTCCTTGTTCTATGACAAATGTCTCTATTTGAAGTGATGATAATTCATTCCTTTATTTCTGTAGGTAACCTGAAACACGGAATGACAATTTTCAAATCCTCAATGAATATGTTCAATGCAATCACCTTAAACTTAAAACTAATAAAATTATCCTTATCAAATAATATCTCATAAAAAAGGTTATATCATTTTACATAGTTTGATACAGAAGTAGCAATTCAATCTCAAAGTTTGAACTCTTCACAAACGCTGCATTAGGATAGCTCAGCTATTTTGGTGAGCTTGCAGTGTCACTGGAGGTGACCTTTCTGGGTCAGATTTGTAGAGCCTTTCAAATGCTTAATTTCCAATGAAATCAACCTTTTAAAAGCCAACCCACTTTTTGCCAAATTAAAGTGGGGGAAAGAAAAAAAAGAGAAGCTTATTTGAGAAGTGTTTAAATGTCAAATGAAACACTGTAATGCAGACTATAGTTCTCATCCTCTTCTCTTTGACAGCTCTATTTCAGCGTTCCACCCTAGACGATGACGACCTTAGCCTCTGGGCTGCTCCCCTCTTCCCTCTGAGCAGGACCATCCGCTCAAGCTTTCACCAATGTGTTGGGTTGTACTCACGCTATTTGCTTACCTCTCCAGTTAAAAAGTTGGGTTTGGAATTTACATTAGCAAAGGCGTGACTGCATGTATTCTGTGTGGCATACTTAAACATACATGTCCCAATCAGTCTTTTGCTTTGCTTTCACGTCAATATAGACCAGAGGATTTCTGTGAAGTACCGCCAGAGTCAGTCAAGAGTAAGAGCAGTTAAGCTCTTCATCCATATCTGGTACCAAACAGGTTTTTTATCATACCAGGGAAAACAGACTCATAGGAAAGACAGAGCAGTAAATCCGTAACGCATTTTCAGTTTTAGTTTTGATTTTTCTTCTTTTTTGCCTCCTTTCAGCTCATCTAAGAGCGATACCAATCCCCTTCCATTGACATCTGTGGAACTTATTGCAGAAACAGAAGGAAATCTATGGCCCACAAGACCAGTTGTCCTCTAAAGGGCATTTCCCAGCATATCCCAATTAACAGGTCTGTGAACTTAACAGTTCTCCAAACTTTATTACGTCAAGTTGAAGAAAGGAAACCCCTCTTCCTACTTGATTTTCTAAAGATCTCTGTGCAAAGCATTTTACAGCAGGGAAGCATTTCTAAGCTAGATGCATGTAAACTTTTAAGCACAAGGAATTAAAAAATTAATATGGTTACGTCCTCGTAAAATATTGCTGATTCTAATACTGATTTCCTTTCTCTTTTCCTTCCTTCTCCCTTTCTTTGTCTTCTTGTTTTCCTGATTATTTGGGAGACTGAACATAAAGGATTTTTATAGAATCATCAGATATGTCACAGATTCATTGTATTATTGGCAAAGGCCATATTGAAAAGGACTTTGAAAAATAACTCCTTTCCAGTGGATTCAGCTTTCCAAATGTTCACATCTCTATTTACTGTTACTTTAAATAGCTTCATTTCTGGGGATGGCTGATGAGCTTCCCAGATGGAAAATACAACTTTACGTAGCTCTTCAGGTGCTCCTTTTGCTCTTTAGGCAGAATAAAGGAAGAAAAATAGATTTCAACTGTTTGGATTTTATGAAAAATAACTGTTCAGAAAATGGAAATATTTTCAGACAAACTGACCAGCTGAAGATTTTTGTCTGCAAAATATTTGGTTTGCTTTGATGAAAGTTTTTAATTAAAGATCAGACTATTTTCGTGCACAAAGAAAAGTAGCAGCATGACAGTACCTGATGGATTAAATAAGTGCATAGTATGCTCTTTTGTTTCACTGCTTTTTCTTAAACCACTTAAAGCACAGCTGCTGCATGCCGAAGAGATGTGAGGAACATGCTCTGCCCTTGCAAACATATTCTTAAACAGCAAGGGGAAAAAAAAAAAATCATGTTTCTCCTCTATTCCAGCAGCTTTTGATTGAAGAGCTTGAAAAATAATTTGTCATTGCAGCTTTGGCTACAACTCTAGCACTGAAGTCAACGGAAACACTCACAGAAGCCCAGCCTGTGATTCCACCCCCCATGGCCTCCACCATGGATTCCACCACCCATGGCCAAAGGGCCATCCTTTTACAAATTGAATTTTTGGGTAGATTTTCTTTGGCGAGTTCTAAAGATTTCCTGAAATTCTTGAACAAATTTTAAAGTGAGAAGTGAAGAACTGCATCAAGGTGGAGGGTCTGTCGTTTAGTTCAGGTAGAGGAACTAAGAAAGATGTCATCTGGCTAAAAGATGTGTTTAAGTGTCATGGTTAAAGGGCTTGCTCCAAAGAACACTCTAGTTAAAAAAAAAACAAACCCAAAACCTCTTAGTGTCTTCAGCGCAGTTTGGAGCAGGACCCAAGCATGAGTTAAAAACACTGGAGTTGCAGACTAATCTTCTGTTCACATTTGGGATTAAACTTTGCTCCATGTGAGGCTGCTAAGGTCCATAATAAATAGTTAGAGGCTACCACAGAGATGGGAAAGCAAGGGAGATTAGGGGGACTCATTTTTATTTCATTTGTTCGTAGCACAGTCTGCAAGACAACAACAGAACGGGGAAACAACTTTATATTTATTATTATGGCTGAGCTGCATGTAATAAATTATGGAAGAAAAAAAGACTGAGGGATAATTGACTGAAAAAACAAATGTCAGTTAAAGTAAACACAGCAGTTTCCACTGAACCTATTTGTAAAAATGTCAAAGGAGTTGAGTTGTTTTCCTTCACAATATTTGTGCTGGTATAAAGGGACTGTGGTTTAATTAAATTTCCCCACAGAGAATAAGTATTCCACTAGATGTCACTTTGAGACTTTGCTAAGATGAAGGACAGCATCCTGATGAAGGCATGCAGCATCCCCCACTGCAAAGCGGATGCGCTGAGAGCTGTCTCGCAGGAGGAGCCCCTAGTCAGCAGTGTAACACTGGGCGTATATTAAGCACAATGAGGCTGATTGCAGATACATAACCGCATGCCAGGAGAAGAGCTGCCATCTAGAAATGTGCACTAGCAACCATTGTCCCACCAGTGGAAATTTTTTGCACTGCTCTCAAGGGAAGGAGTGAGGAGACCACTGTGTTTGCCAACAATCCACCCCGTCCTCCCTGCAGTGACACAGTGGGAACAGGGTCAGGCTTGCTAGGAAGGGCGATGGCTCCTGGGCAGCTTCCCTGTGCTTCCACGGGAGATTTGATGGATCCAAGCAAAGCGCTGATCCAGTGACTGCCCCAAACATCTCTCATCCCTCAGCAACAGGGACAAGGTACTGGCCCTGATGTGGACATTTCTTCCCAGAGCACCTTACAGGTAATACGAAGCAAATTACGATTATCTCCAAAAAAGGGAAGTAGATGACTGAGCCTTGTCTTGGAACTGCCCTGTTCTTTTGGCAATCAACTGTTACTTAATACACCAAACAAAAGTTGTCAAGGTATCACGTGCTGAATATTGAATAACAACAAGGAAAGAAAAATATAGCATGTTTGTTCTTTTAAAGGCAGGTGAAAAGCGAATGACATGTCTCTGTTCCCAGTAAGGCAATAAAAGAGTCGTCACAGTGGTAGAACCCTGCCTTTTAAGCCCAGTCTAGAGAGGCTTAATATTAATCAAAAAAAGGAGAGTAAACCAAACCAAAACCCAGTTCATACTCTCTAACAATGCTGGCACACAGATGTCTCTGCGTGGAGCAAGACCTTGTGTTTGCACCTACACTCAGCTGTGATGATCACACAGAATAGGCCGCTGGGACACAAAAATCCAGGAAACGTTAAAAAAAAAAAAAAAACCAAACCCAAAAAGGCAAAAAGCACAAAGAAATATGTCTGCGCATTAAATACGCTCTACCACATCTAGTGCCAAGGCTGCCGTTCCAAAGCTCCAGCAAGCTGCATACTGTTTGTGCTGTCAACAAGCAGCAGCTTTTGCACCTATGCACGTTTGTTTACTAAATATATGAAAACAATGGAGCTCAATTAAAAGTAGATTAGCCACACATGTACCAAAGGAATGTGTACTTAACTGACTATGGCGAATCTGGCTCCAATTCAATCCCCTGGAGAGGCTGCTCTGGCATGTCTGCTGAGGCCTTATTGGTATCCCATCTAGGCACAGCAGTGGTTATGGCTCCTCTAGAATATATTAAATGGATCGTATAATAACCATTGGGCAGATGTTGCAATAGCAGAAGTTTGCTGCAAACGCGCAGATGGGGCGGCAGATTATCCCGGGAAGGGAACCATGAGTTGATGGGTTCATTTCCATTATTGCTTGGCAACGCACCACATGCGTCACCAGACAGGCTGGAAAACCCCTTTCAAGGAACCAAAATGAAAGCTTACAGAGGGAGATGATTTATAAAGGAATACTGTCAACTGTGCAAGCCTATGGAGAGAACGTCTGAGGGAGTTTTGACTTCTGACTTTATTAATGAGAAGAAAAGAGAGCGCAAGCAAGCATAACGGCAGGCTATGAAAGTATAATTGGAAAACAGAGCAAAAAAAGAAGGGCTGAGCTGATATTGCTTGGGAATCCTAACAGCTCCAGTAAGACAAACTCCTCTGGTACAAATAAGAGTTATTTATTATTCATGTTATCTGAAAACTTATAGAATTAAATACGTCACCTGCCAAAGCCGTCAGGGTCTCAGTAACTCTGGGTTCTTCTAAGCAATTATCTGAAGTAGAGCTGTGTCCAACCCAGCCCCTTGGATCTAAGCAATTCCTTCAGATTTTCAAATAGATCCAAGCTTTACGCTGACTTGGGTCAAAATCTTTCCATAGTTACTGATGGAAGTCCAATTTAGGATTAGCAACTACTAGCTTGAGATAGCCAAAAGCCACTTCAGTGATGTTTTTTTCAGATTCTCTTGTGAAGGGCTCAAAGAAGAGCTATATCTCACTTTTTTTTTTTAAATTCAAATATAAGGAAGAATAGTCATATTTTAGAAGCATTTTACTCACCAAGCCCACAACTTTTACCACTCAGAAATATATGATTAGGACAATAATTTCAGGTGCACACTGATACAAAAATTGCAGAAACCGTATACAAGTTAGATAATCACCTCGCAAAAAGGTTTTGCCTTTTTTTAAAAAGAAAGATTTCTTGAGGAGCTGACTTCACACGTGAAAAAGTTTTGCCAGACATAATTAATTGCTTTGTTGCTTCTGCTGATGAGCACAGCCTCCTAAATGATCAGCAGGCCATAGATTTGTGTGGAACTGCAGAATTATTTCTGGTATGTGGCAGCTGGTTTGCTGGTGAACATATCCTATTTTTTGACAGTAATATTACAACAGGTATCTATCTGCGATGCTGTATTTGAAGCACTCTATGAAGACTTAATTAAGGAGTTTAGCAACCCTACCACAATGGTTTTTATTTGTCCACCCAACTAAAGCAGATGAGTCAAGGAGGGGCTAGGGGATACTCCTCAAAGGAACAAATCAGTGGTAAATTTAGATGCATAATCAGAAGGTCATACTACTGGTATCCTTTTCTAATGACTGAAATGAATACTCTTTTCTTATTGAGGTAACTTAATTAAACCCCAGTATTTTAACTTAACTAAACTCCAATAAATTCCAATAATTATCTAATATTTGTTCTGATAAAAGCTAATATGGTTCTATCATTACCTGTGATAAAATCTTGTAGGCTCTACAGAGAAAGAAATAAAGAGTTTTTTTTTTAAAAAAACCCAAACAACACTTTCAAAGAAATGTGCAGTTATCCCATCAATGTAGTTACAGAAGTAATTTCATCCTCTAAAATTCAATAGCTTTGGTTAGCATTTTTATAATACAGCAAGAAAAGGATGTGAACGAAATCCAGGCTCCATTTAAGTCAATGGAAATTTACAGGCTTCAGGGAAGCCAGGATTTTACCAGACTAGGTTTTGGAATAACATCTCTAGGCATGTATTAAATTTGCATACAGATTGTTGGGTCCACATCCTGTACCTTCTATAGTACTTTCCTATAAACACTCAGTTTCCTTGGCTTGTGGCACAAAAAGTAGGTATAGGGGTGTGGTGTGTGGGGGGGAAATAGAGCACATTTGTTTAGTAAGCTACACAAACACATTCCCATTTTCAGATTAGAAATAGTCCCATTCATTTGATAGGACTGGCTATGTATGTATAGAGACGGTGAAATTAGAACCTTTATGACATGAAGTAAAATGTTGCCTTGTGCATTACTGTTTTTAGAGGAGCAACATATGTACCTTTTGTGTTCTCAATTACCAAAGAGTTTGATCAAGCTCCCACTGGAATCTAAAGGTAAAGGGCTGGAGCCTAAAACAGATCTGGGCTTTTCTGAAACAGTTAAAAATGTCAACAACTTGTGTTTATTTCTCTGAGCAACAGCGGTATCTTTTCAACTCAGTTTATTCCATTACGTAGGTGTTCTGTACAAAACTCAAGAGTCCATACTATGATTTCGTACACAGCATCTTTCTATCATCATATCGAAATAATAATACAAAACCAGCATTCCTTTTCATACAGTGGGGGATCAAGTGGATGAACTGAATGCACTTTTGCAAGTCTGCTTTTCCCCCTTTTCCTTCCTCTTCCCATCAAGGGCTGCATATTATTCCAGTGTTCAACTGAATAAAAGTACAGCTATGAATACATTTACACTCACGTGGATTGCCTCCATATTACTTAGAACAAAGACCTAAGACAACTCTACCACCTTTAACCCTACAGCTAATTAGGTCTTTGCTATCTCCGTTGTTTTCTGCAGCATAAATGCATCTTTGGGCACAGAGAGATGAAGGGTTAAAATCAAAAAGCCACTTATTTCTGCTAAACCTAGTGGGATTATGACTTCAGTTCAGAAAAGCATCAAACTCTCTGAAGTTCTTAGCTAGCTAATTTTCAAAAGGATAGAAAACATACACAAAAAACTTGCCTTAAGTACAAAAGCTCTGGTCAGAATTACGTTGCTGTCAAATTTAGTCAAAGCTTGTCAAATTTAGTCAAAGAGTGTAATTTTAAAGTGTATATACTAGCAGAGTTACAGTTACTTGTCAAATAAATTGTTGGGTGAATGCTTGCCACATTTGTTGTAATACATTATCAACAAGCACTTGGAAACCTTTACTGATAGTTTTTAGGCCTAAGTCTTACAATAACAGGAAAAAACCCCAAACTTTAAACCAAGTAAGACAATGACACCTAGTTACATCTTCTAAAAGGACTAGTGATAAATTCATTGAAGAGATTTTAAACTATTCTGATTGGTGGAGAAAATGACAAGTTATACAAAAGGACCTTTCGTGTATACCGACAAACACACACACAGAAGCACATCACATCCATACGTCTGTTTAATACGCACACACACACATAGTGCTTCAGAATAACAGTGATCTAATCAGCAAGGTTAATAGAAAATCATTGTAAAGACAAAAGACTGTATTTTAAAATGCCAAACATACTGATATTTGGCAGACTAATATATTCAGTTTAGATTATGATTCTCAAAATGATTATGTTATCTACTATCAAATATCCTGTTAGGTAAACAAGAGAGCCCTTCTAGAGACTCTAGAGGCAAACTATATTCCAAAGTGTTTTCGAATTAAAAAATCAATTATTTCAAACATATTGCAGGGAAAAAAAAAAAATCTATTCCCAGATCCATTTCACTGGTTTATTCAGGCACTGCCACTTGGAAGGAAAACACCAATCGGACAATAGCATTACATTCTCCTCAGTATCCAAGGAACACCTCATTTACACTCCTGCCAGCACATGAAAATACATCCTTCATTCTCACGCTGAATGACAGTCAAAAAGCCATTCTGCAGGCCTGATTTTGGGAGATGCACCCTCTCCATGATTTTTAGATGTTTCATCTCCTGCACGTTAACATTTTCTCAGTGCTGCCTACCTCACTTTGGTGAGAGAGGCATTCATTTTTGTTTAGCCACACATACGTTTTTAAAATTGCTTTGACTTGAGCACTCTGGGGTCTGTCTGCTGGCAGAAAGACGTTCTAGTGGTTGCAATGCAGTTTCAGTCTGATTTAGATATAGGGAAATGTATTCTTGTCATACACCCACTCTGCCATTGACCTACACCAGGACTCATTTGTTAGACGCTTAGTTCAATCCCAATGATTTTCTTTCAACTTAATATATGTGGAAAGAGGTTAAATGAGACCACTACATCGGTTTAAGTGATAAAAATTGGTGTAAGTGGTAAAATGATAACAGGTCTTTGAAAGCTTGTGGTAGATACAACTGCTGCCTTTTTCTTTTCTAGCCCAGGGAACGATGCCTGAAGATGGAGCTGTTTACAAACTTTTATTATGTTTAAATAGACCTGCCAGTTTCCTGAACACCATAATATATTTATAAAGTAGGCATATACCATACATGTATTTTTTCCACAAGTACTTATAAAGTGTTTCATTCCAGAAGTTAAGTCAATGAAACACCAAATGAATGTTAACTGACAAAAGGCTTGTATATTTACCAATATAATATTTATGTATGATTTTTAATCGTGCTCAAAGTGTCCAATCTGAGTTCTTTATTTTTTCATATTTTATGCCTATGTGTATGCATGTGTGACCATACTGATTGGATTTCTTCATCATGTCATATTCATAGCTGACCTCTTTCCGCTAATCATGCCAGAAAAGCTGTTATGTGGAGCTACACATGCCAATCTTTTCTTGCCTTCTGCAAATCCAAGTTTATCCCCATGAGGGAGAATTTTCGAAGCTGGTTCAATGTAGCCAGCAAGCAGTAGGCTTGTACAAGATTTCTTTTTTCAGCAGGCTACTGGTGCAACACCCACACTCTTTTTTTGGCCGACTTTTATAATCCTTCCGTGTGCAAGAATGATTCACATGCTGAAGTTAAGCAGTGCATAAATACCGCAAGATTCAGGCCCTAAGTAATCATAACAGCTGTCCAAGTACACATATAAAAATCTTATATGCGTGTTCATCATATATAGTCTCTACTATGGTTTACAGTATCTGCAAGAGCACACATATCTTCATAGAAACCTGAAAAAGGGTTTGCCCGGGTCCCTGTGTTTGCTTCACTGACAGCCATTATTATAACCTTAGCTTTTCACGCGGCTCTCACCTTCCTTCCAACAAAACATGCAATGTAAGCACTGCCTGAAGGTGCTCAATCCATTACTTACTTTAAATGGATTACCTATGTGGATTACCTGCCTAACTGATGTACAATTAGTATTTTTTGTTGCACTGTTAGACAAAGTTTTGGCTTTGTAATAAACTGTACTATTCTCACACAAGCATACAAACACACACAATTACACGCTGCCTTTTTCTTTATGTCGCACCAGTTTAATTAAGAGATTTTAATCAAGCTCCAGTGCTGTCATCAAAAAAATTAATCTTACCCACCTACCTGAATATAAGCAAGCTGTCACCTAATTTTTTATCTAACTTTTTAAAGAGCACTGCATAAATAATTCAAAATACCATCTACACTTTCTCTAATTACCAGACTTAAATCCTGAAGCTTCATCAAGTCTCAAAACAAAAACAAAAGCAGAAACAACACACAGGGTGTACTTTACTCTTTAGGGTAACTAGCTGTCATGGTTTGAAATTCAAACCTACCTACAAATACTTTTTATTCTGGACCACAGCCCTATCTTTTGTACACAGAACCAAGAAAGCTCAGTGGTCGTAACTGACGTTGATTGGGAACAGCCAGTGAATATAAAAGGTTAATTTGGTCAAAGGATTGTCAGCATTCAAAAAGAAAATTCCTAATTCAGAACAACACGAGACCAGTAGACTAAGTTTATTTAAGGTTTCACATTGTACCCTTGCACTTTCTGGGCCAAAGTCCTTCACAAAAAAAAAAAAAATAAATCTGTCGGCAGTTCCCTACTCTCACGTGATTTGTCACCACCAAGATGCATCACAACAATAGGGACACTGTAGTGCAGCTAATCGCTTAGAGTCTATTGAGAGAAGACAGACAATACAGAAATGAGAGAACTGGCATCGCATGCTACAGCAGCACTGAGCAGCAGCCTCCTTCTTTTCCACGGTGTCTCAGTTTTGGCATAGAGCTAAGGCAGAGTCATGCAGCGCACACTGTGGGAATCCATTCTTAAAGACAGTGCAGACACACAACGCAGCAGCATGATCCATGTCTGAAAGGAAACGTTTCACTTCACCTTCTTCCTTGTCATGCTTTATGTTCTCAAGGAAGTTTACAAGTTTTAGCTTTAGCTTTGGGTGGAGGCAATGAGATCATTCCTCTGCGTGTTTTAGTATGTCTTGCAGATTTTTGCTCTTGTGTTCTCACCACTGAGATAGTTTGCTCTGATTCATTCGGTTAATGAGTGAATCAGTGGTTATTTGAATTTGTTGAAGAGAGAACATCAGCAATCTACGGTGGCCCTTTCCTTTTGGCTTGTTCTCTTTTTATTTCTTTTTTAAAAAGAAAAAAAATTCGTATTTCCAAATAGTAATGAAAAACCTCATTTGCTCCATCATCATATTTTTTTCAATTCTACAAAACCTCTTCAGTCACTGGTATCTTGAGGTTTGACTTGGGAGATTACAGGTGGTGAGAGAGAAAAAGAAAAAAGAAGAGATGACTGTTCATAGCATACCAGAAATCTGAGTAACTGAAAAATTGAAAATATCTCCATAGATATCCTTGGTCATATGTTCAACAGAACTGTAGGATTTTATAGTAATTAAAAAGAGAAAACAAATGCTATTGTATTCAGAATCTCTGACCAACTGTTTATCTTGACTGCCTATGATTTCCCTTCTCTGCCTTTGTGAATATTTATCAGATAAACATTAAGATAAACAATTTGTGCAACACTCTTAGCTACTGATAGCTTCCTTGGGTGTAACCGATTGCAAGTCGAACTGTACGTTATGAGCCAAAGTTGAGCCTTCTAATAGGGTCAAGGTCAATGGCATTATCATAGGCAAAGCTGGTTGTTAGCTGAATGAACCAACAAAGGAAACATTGTGGTGTCATCCAACGTCGCTGATAAACCTGTGTTCAGACTTATGACATATAATAGCCACTGGTAACTTTTCTGCTTTGCTTCTTCCTTTTTTATAAAGCAAGCGATAGGTAGTTTCAGAGGGTTCATGATATATATTGGAATGCCCTAAAACCAAAAGATCAACTGAAAATGTAATCTGGAGTTTTTTAAATTGATGCCGTATCGTACAGAATTCCTCCTTGTGATCTTTATGTTACAATTCACACCTAGAGGTCTCTAACAAAAATACCCATATTTCAAAATCAAGATCCAACATCTGACATGATTCAGTTCTATTAGTAGGAAAGACCCAAGACAAAATGAGGATTGAATTACCTAGCCAATTATGCTATATTTTGATTTATTGCTCACAGTTTCCCAAGGCATATGGCAGCTGTCAATGCTATTGCTGGATCTCATCTGAAGAAAATGTAGTTCCAGACTTGCAAAACTGCCTCGGTACCTGCACTGTATATAGAAGCATATCTGTTGTTAACACCCCTAGGGAGCTTTCTACTTGCTGGAAAACAGGCTGTTTGGCATTTATTTTATAGTATCAGAAAAAAAGAGGGTTTATACTACAATGATCAGGTTTTTTATACTACAGGGTTTTTTTATACTACACTGATCAGTTTTCAATTTAAAGCTTTTACTTAATCTTATCTAGAAACAAATATTGAGGCTCTTGATAGGAACGAAAGCAAGCAGGCCAGGTGCGGACATCAGTTTGCTGCTATTTTTTCAGAAAATATTTAGTTTAATCAGAATCCCATTAGATAACTATTCTGGACAATCTACTGTCTGATGGACAATGTCTCTCTCACATCCAGTGCTGAAACCTCATCATGCTTTATATTTTTCAGCATTGACTGGACAAAAAGGTCATGCCTTTTCAAAGTTTAAATGTATAGGAGAAAGAAACTTTGATGAGCATTATGCATTTAATTACAACTAGAAACTTTAAAAATTTGTAAAGTAAAGTTTTCGTCTACCAGAAAAATTACAAGTCACGTTCTCATATGCATTATATGAGTTCTTTTTGTTTTGTTCTGAATACTTGGGTTAAATAAATGCATATACAATTGATTTCATCCAGTGCTTTGATGCTAACAAAAAAACATTCAGGAAATAGTATTTTTGAAGAGTCTTTATAAGGTAAAAGAAAAATATTTCCAGAAAAAATGCAAGCAATGTTAACAACTAAGAAAGCTGTGCCTCACATAGTAATATACTGCATTCAAAAAAAAGAGAAAATTATTTTGCCAAAGCTGGTAGTAGGTGAATTTCCCTTGTCAAATTAAATCTGCTTTACTGGTAAAGAAAGGCTGAAAAGCTGAGTGATTTCTGGAGAGGAAAGACCAGATTTCCCTTGACCTTCTTTAAGCTTGCAAACTTCCTGCACCCATTCTGTCAATCCCTTTTTGTGATGGAGTCTGTGGTCAAGCTGAGAACCGACTTCAGGAATCCTGAGTCACAAGGCAACGTCCAAGCATTTAGCTATGTTTCCTACCTTCTACTCCCAAAAAACTTACGAACAATTTTGATATGCATGTGCAAAAGCTTCTGAGAGCAGACATTCCAGCGCAAACCCCAATCCCCTGTACACCACAAATCCCTTCCTGCGTGCTCATCAGCAACTGCTGCAGTTGGTTTCCATGTGTCTATCCAAGACTTGTTCTAAACACATTTAGGTAGAATTGTTTAAGCTTGCAACGTATTAAAATGTACATCCATATATCATTACAGAAGATCAGAGAGAAAGTGGCTACGACAGAGCAAATTAGCTAAATTCAAATAAATCATCAGTTGCAAAGAATTGCTGAGTTCTGGACTAGTGTATGAAGTTTCCACGTACTACAGTCAAAAATAAATGCAATATTGTACACTTCTTTCTGTCCTATAAAGTACTGCAGTATGTTGAACTACGTGATTCCTTTTTCTGCACTCCCGGCCAACATTAATGTCATCGGCAAAACAATCTGCACAGACGTGCTCAGGAAAAGACAGCAGCAAGGTTTTGTGCTACCTGGGTTCAGGCATCCTGCCCTCACCTTCTGCAGCTTTCCTCATCCTAAGCAAGGCTAAGTCAGCAAGCCAACCTGATGTTCTCTTCGGTCTCAGCTCTTTCAGCCAGCCCAGCTAGGGCCATAGCCACATCGTTCCGGTTTCTTTCACCGTTCAGTAAAAATCTCCCACCAAATCCAAAGTAGCTTCTTCAGATAACAGATTTCAGCTTTTACCCACTTCCAGATACATTTCTGCTCAAAGAAATGTTTCCCAGTCAGTGACTATCTCTCTTGATATCTTTAATACTCTTTCACGTTTGTCTCTGCTCGGGTCCAGGGAGGGCCACCTTCTTGACAAGACAAACAACAAAGCCTTTGGGCATGGGCATGGAGCTGAATGACACTCAATAGAAAGCGATAAAGAAAGAAGCAGATTTTGCTTGCACTTTCACACTGGGAGGTTGGTACTAGGTCCATGGTCGTGTCATACCAGAAAACTCTAGCAATTTAGAGGAACACAGAGACTTGTCATCCTTTTTGCTGGGACTTGACAATAAGCCTTAAAAACCCAATAATGCAGGAATGAAAGAGTCTTTCCACTGTGAGCTTGGTCTTGACCACTGGCTATCAAAACCTAATGAGAGGTGTTTCACCTATGCTGCTTTGGAGAGCTGTCTCACCACTTATTATTTTTGTGCTGATACAGCTCTTTAAATTTATAATTTATTTGCATTGGGAAATAAAATATTCTATTGAGTTATTACTACACGCCTTGTGTATGAAAGGTATATGGCCATTTCTCTCCACACTATAATTATTTGTTACTTCACAGGAGTTTGTGTTGTTTCATAAAGACTAAAACTGAAAAGTTATGTTGCTTGTAAAAAGCTGGTTGTTATGAACCATTGCACATTTCATTTAAGACCTTATTACTACATTCATTGTTTCTTTCTGTTCCCCGAGTGATAATACAAATACATACCGTGAAAAGACGGGTTTCCCATCAGCATGGGTGAATCTCATCCTGGAACAACAGCTAACTTGCATATTTGGGGTAGAAGGTTTACTTTAAAACTGGTGGTTAAGATGAGTGATTAAAATCAGAACCATTAAAATTGCACCCATTTGTCTGATTTCTTAAAAGCAACCATAACTTCTCTTAGGGTAAAAGAAGTTATTATATTTATACCTCCTTTACTTTATACACATACACGTATGAAACTGCAAGATCAATTTCTCCAATTTAAAACCACCAACTTCCCACACACTATTCATTTACCTGCCTTGTAATTGTTCAACATCAGAGAGTCTTTAATTGCATGTGTATGTACTTCTTTTTCAATGTTATTCCCAATATTAACAATAAGGGATAGGATTCAGACTTACAAGAGCTTTTAATACCATCTTTTTGCACAAGTCCATGCAAAAAGACACATTTTGAAATATATTAGTTGCAAAGTAAAACAATCAATCTGATTACTTACGGCATTTATTAACTTTCATACAAATTATGCTTCAGTCCTTATCTGCACGGTCTTGTACATATTTTCAACAGTCTTACTTTGCTCACAGGAGGTTTGGAAGGACGCAGCATAGTTCTGTTTTTACTCTTGTGTGATGAGAGCATCTTGTGATCCACTGAACATCAGCCAAAAATCATAGTGAATGTTCTGAATGTATATTCAGATTTACAACGCAACTGAGAAGGATGCCTATTTATATACACTGCACACTAGGTTCTTCTGTCAAAGTTCAGAAGCATTTCGGCAGAACGTCGACAATAAACTAATGTAACAAGTATAATTTTTCCCTTAAGGTTCTTCTCTAACCTTTCATTAGACCTAGCTCATACTTTCAAGTTAATTTCTGTTACAGTGGGTAGCTTTTCCTCTTCTTCCTATTCCCAGCAGAGTAGCTATTCAAGAATGGGGCAAATAAATGGTACTGATCCCAGGTAGGCACATACATCTGTGGGTGAGACTTGGGAGGGCAAAGTTTAAATTTATCAAGAATACCACTCCCAGATGCCTGGTCTCCAGACATTTGTTTTTCAGCAAACTTTCAGGACTTCTATAATCAAGCCACACCTTTCGGAATAACCACAAACTTGTCACAGCAACGCAGGTGGGGGCAGATCTAATCTTACTCACTCATGGCTTTGACAATAAGGTAGTTGTTAGGAAATCAGACTTAGCAACACAATGTGAACATTATTGTATTAACTTCCAGAATGTAAAAAAGTTATAGTGAAATATATGCCATTCTGAATAGTGAATATTGATTGTTTACAGAAAGCATGTACAGATGTTAAAAGGGACTTTTCTACTGTATAGATGGGAAAGAAAGATTGCCATAGGAATAGCCTGGAGGCAAAGAAGAAACTTTTGAGGTCCAACCACCATAAAACCTATTAAAAATGCTACAACAATGTCCCAGGCTGCCTGAAAGAGCAGCAATAACTGAACAGTTCCAATTGGTGAATAGTGAAGAAATTAAAACTTTTGTCCTGCTGAAGAAGGACAACTCTAATATGAAAGCATTGCTTCTTTGCATATCAGAATTCTGGGGGCCAGGCTGATGACCTTTGAGAATATGCTCTTTCCTTTGGCTAAAGAGTGGCAAGCTAAAGAATGGCAAGTGGAAATTGCATTCCCTAGCAATAACTGGCCATGACGCTGCTAGGTCCTTGATTCATGGCCCAGTTAAACACTCAGTCCCTGAGTTGTGGTATCGTGGCCCTCATGCTTTATCAGTGAAAATGAACCGTATCTCTCCCGCAGTATTCTTTCCACGGATGGTCAACTGTGAAATAAAAGATGTACTGCAGAGACAATGCATCCCTATGCAAAGTATTAGTTCCAAGGACTGACAGGGTTTTTTCAAATCAGACATGTTAAAAACCAAACAAACTGAAAAATACCTCCTTTGTGAATAAACAAAACCAGCAAGAGTTTTTGTTAAGTTTCTATGATTAAACCTTAAATATGTAAAAAATAAAAAATGCAGAGAAAGTTTTACTTCCAAATCCTGTTCTGTTCAGGTTCTTCCTCCATTCCTATTTACATAGTTTTTGAGCATGTTTTGTATCTGAAACAAAGCTCTTGTTGACCCTAAAAGAACCCTAAAATATTACCTACAGTGTCCAGAATAAGGCCACAATTTGCTCGCTGTGTTATTTCTGCTACTTATGTCCAGACAAATATGGTTTTTGATCCATTTTCCCAAGACCTTTCTTTGCAGGAGATGTGTATATTCTAAACTCTGTGGCTATTTTCTGCCATCTGAGCCATCTGCTTACGGCAGAAGAGAGAAGATGAGAAGGAAAGCCCAATATTAGAGGTGAAAGAGATTAAAATGCAAATAAACGACAGTACATTTTAAGACCACCATGGTAGTTTGTATTTGACAAAAAGGCAGCATGGCAGGTTTTCCCCTGTTACTGTGACAGGTCACCATTTCTAATCTCAGGGTCATGTCCAAGTTCTCTCTTTCATAATTGCTTGGGCTGACACCTATTTCGACCTTTTTTCATTCTGGCCTCCCCGAATGAGGGAGGTCACAGAACCATAAAGAGGCAGAAGTTCCATAAAACGCCATAGTGATTATGAAATGGGACTGCTACTCCTCTGGCCTTTGGTATAAATGTATACATAATGTGCCATGATATTTTAACCCCTGAAAGTTGCTAAAGTACACATATTTTCCCCGTTCTGGTACAATTTGAGAGAGCTACTTTTACAATACCTGCAGTGTTATTTGTTTGTGATATGCTATGAAGTATATACTTAATTACAGACCCTCCCTATTTTTAGCAAGGAATAATTAACAACTAATTAGGCACATTTGCTAAGAATCGATAGATGTTACAATTTATATAATTTCATGCAATTATTCCCTCTGCTATTCTGAACAGTCCCAATACCTGCCTTGTCGGACAACAATCTGCCCATTTTGTTTAACTCTATTGTCTGTTTAGAAACATTAGACTAAGGTCTATAGCTTTCTGCAAAACATCTACGAGGCTGGAAGCAGTAGAAATACTACACTGACCAAAATGAACAAAGACAAACTGAATCTCAGCTTGGACAGTTATGATGCGAAAGCTCTCCTTGATTGCCAGATAAACAGTGCTGACTAGCTGCTTATTTACACTGTGTTGTGATAAAACTCAGTCAAATATCAAGCTGACGAGAAGTGACTGAAAAGCAACTGTCAGTAGTCTTTTGGAAAGGAATCTCTACAAAATTAGTGCTTAACAAAAATATTTTCACATGTATCTATGCAGTAATTTGAAGATTACATTTAAATAAGTGTATTATTGTATATTCTTACTGAAGGAACCCTCTGTAAGTCACTGATTGCTACCGGTAATAGTCTTGGAAAATATAAAGACATCTAAAGCACAAATATTTCACTCATTACAGAGCTACCTGAATCCTGGAAACTCCTTTCTCTACTGTGTGTTTTGTTACTAACACTACTCTCTTTTAAGATGACCTGGACTAGAGATGAGCTACACAGCTCAGAACTAAAATCTGCTGGAGTGTTAGTGCAGGACCTGGCATGTGCCAGGCAGCCTTTGCTCCACTCAATGACACAGGATTTTGTAATTCCAGAAAGGGATAAGGGCTTGATCAACTAGGTACTACAGAGCAGGAGGAGGATGTGCTTTCTCCATTAGGTGAGGAAGCACAAATCCACGGCAGGGATGTGATTATCTGGTGACCATTAGAACATGGTGAAGGGCTGTTCACACACCAGGGTTCGCGATAAAGTAGATGCTAGGGAATGACCGTGACACTATCACTGGGAAGGGAGCCCCAAGGGAAACTGAGGTGATGCAGCAGGCTTTTCAGGGAGGAAATCCGCATACCCTCTCACCTAGCTGAGCACAGAGAAAGTTTTCAGCACTGCCTCTTTTGTGCAGCTTCCCATATTGCAGACATGTAAGGCTGAGCAAGACGAATTTCAGCATTACAGAAGTAGCTCAGCATTTGAAGAACGCTCTATCTTCAATTTAGAGATGTGTTTAGCTTCTCAGGGCTTCATCTATAGCCAATTTTGTCCTGATATTATGTTCTCTCATCTTTCCTCTGCTGTCTCTCTCACTAATATATACTAGCAGTAAATAGCATTATTATAATGCAGAAAATAATTTCATATCATAGACAACTCCAAATACAGCAGAACCAATGGGGAATTAAATGTTTTGCTATAGTAGAGTCACATTTCCTAGGTGTCCTAGGAGTCACCTAGGAAACGCGCGCTAACTCTGAAGTTGTCCAGCAGGCAAATAATATCTTTTAAATCAATATAGTGCATAATCAATCACCCTAAATGATAAATTAAGAGTATTATCTGCTAAAAAATATCTCCTACCAGTAGTCATTCTTAGACCAAAAATAAAACTTTTTGGGAGGTGTAACTGCTGAAATGAAGTCTGCAAGATGTCCAAGCACATCAAGATAAACTGATGGGGGTTGGAGTAGATGATCTCTAGAGGTCCCTTCCAACCCCTACCATTCTATGATTCCATTCTATGATGTAGTTATCTTATAAATAAGGCACCCTTGAAGTCTTGCAGCCAGGAAGGGCCTTACCCCAAATCTGGTAATATCCTTGACTGCCTATACACCAAAACATACCTCTCTCTGCTGGGAGACAACACAGTAACTAATACCTTGTTTCTTGGTGTGTATGTAAAAATATCATACTTTTTCATTTTAATCTTATTAGTAAACAAATAAACAGTCAAAAGTTTGTAATTTTTTGACTAGTTCTCAGCTTTACTCTATGAAAGACTTCACTGTCCTAATACCATACTAGCGTAGTCAACACACTACATAGATCATAATGCAAAACCCATTGCATATATAATTTCATTAGCTTTTTGTAAGGCTATATGTGGAAGCTAAGTGATTTTTTTCCTTAGTCAAAGGTACTTATGGGCTACGTTAGTACAATGATATTTAGATTATGCATGCAGTGTTGTTTAATGTCCTTTCCGTATTTTCCACTCAGCAGAATTTGGAAAGGATCACATAAGGAGCACTGGAAATACCTGATTTTTAAAGAATATTACCCCAAAACATTAGCAAAATAGGGGAGCAAGATCTTGAAAAAATAGTTGGTTTACCTTGGAACTACAGCATAAAAATATAACTGCGTAGTTCCATATAATTGTCGTTAATTCCTATGATATTCTCTAAGGTAAAATAGAACTCGGAATGGGAATAACACTTTTAAAAAGGTGAGATACTAAGCATCTAAGCTGTATTTCACTGAAAAACCTTGCCTTCCCAAAAGGTCAATCTTAAATCTCCAAATTAGTTCAATGATAATGGATAATTCTAATGCTAAAATGATTTTCACTGTCTAGTTACATTTTATCAGATATATCTTTTTCCTTTTGTTTAAAACGTGCAATTAAGCACCATTAGGTACATTTTTGAGATTTGATTAAGTCATCCTTAGGTTAATATTGAAAATAAGATGAATTGCTTTTCATGATTAAAATGTCAGACCCTGGCAAGCTCTGGGAAAAGACCTCCTGAAAATACATTGCTCCTCTGTGAGGTCATAAGAAACAATGTAAAGACATTAGTGGAGTTTCCATGCAAACATTCCAGGACTTTAAGATTACAAGACATACCCACTATTTTTATAAACTATACATACTTTTCATAGTGCAGCTGCATCCTGAAAATTACTTGCAAATAGTCCTTGTTTGCATAAATGGCTCTGATGGATTCTCTGTAACAAAGACGCAGTAGCCCTTACCCAGGCGACAAACGTCACCCACCCACGCGAGTGGTATTTTGCTAGAGCGAGCCCATGGAGTTTGATAAAAAAGAATAACATAGGTTTGAAAGATGAGTAGGTTTCAGTACGAAGACTTCAAATTTAACCAAACTTTGCAGGACTGAAATAAGCACAGCTGGTTTTACACTCTGTATCTCTGGTCAATGTTTAAAACAAACCAGTGTTGGAAAAAGAAGAAGTAGTAATTCAGAGAGCCTCTTACGGCTTTGCCAATGGGAACTCTATTCTTGCTTTCTTTCTCCTCTTCCCAACTCACGTATTAAAAAAGGAATTTCAGATTTGTCTGCTGTGTCATTCAGTGACAGGTTTTATAACATTTGGTGAGGGCAAAAAACAGATGCCAAAAAGGCTGGTTTAAGCCATTTTTTATTTTTGATGGGCACTCTTTGATTAGAAGTAGCAATCCCTGAAAAAGATGGACAGGAAAAAGTCCTGATTTAGTCTTCATCACAAGGTTAGCTTTGGTGATTAGCTCTAGATGTTGGGCAGCGGGTTTCACCAGTGTGGAGATGGCTGTAGGTATGTACGGATTTCCCCTGGGACTCAGAGCAACCCTGGTGAGGAACTATAGCTTTTCTGGGGGCAGACTCCAGCTTCTGTTCAGCAGTACAGTGAGGCTGTATATTATTTTTTTGCAGGGGACTGCGGGAGAACTCGTTGGCTTCTGAGAATCACAAAAGGAACTGTGGCAAGTGGGGGAGGACTTTCATCACACAAAAGGACTAGCCCGTTTCTCTGCCGTAAAGCAGGTGGCTGCCAGCTGAGTAAGTGCAACATTCGTACTCTTAATTTTTATCGCATCCAGCCAACTAGCTAACTCAAGTGGGAACATCAGGATATTTATGTGAATTAAGAGCTTGCATCTCATCTCTCCACTTAAGACTGATGAACATCCAGGACAATGAACAGTCATATCATCTGTACCATTACTAAGATGGAAGTACTTGTACTCTGGGGGAGCATATTCATAAACTTAATTGCAAGCAAGTAATCTTGGGTGAAAAAGATGAAAGAGAAACGATATTTCAGACAGCAGTTAAGAGAAAGAAGCATTCCTGAATCAATGAGGTGTTTACTTTTAATGGAAGAAAACAATGCCTAACACTGGAATCATACTAAAATGACGTGTAATTTCAGTGAGATCTGTCTATAAACAGTAGGAGATCATGCTTTTGTTAACATAGGTATCCCCAATCCTAATCCCCTGTAAATGTCACAGGGAGAAGACAGTTGAGCTCATCGGGATCTATGTCTTTATGCATTCTCACTCTGCAGGACCTTAAAAGCCTACTGTGCCAACTCACTCACCAGGAAGTATTTACACAAATTTTATATGCCAAGGAAGTTGAGGCCCTGTCTTGACACAAAAGCTTCCATAGCTGTGGAAAATCTGTACAACTTTACTTCAGCCCTCCTGTAGCCATACAATATGGTATATAGTATTTACTTACCCTGTGTGTTCCAGGGGCTGTAGGATAGACGATACTCACTTTACAGCAAAGTCATATTAGTCTTCGTGTCACTGTTCAGTGAATAGCTCTAGGCATTATTTACTGAATGTTATTCTTGATCTGCTATGTATTCTGAATGATTAATTTCCTCATAGTCCTACCCATACAGTATCCAGCTGTATCACAAATATTGACCTGTCATTGCAAAGGGAGGTGAACGGAGGGTAACAATATTCATTCACGTGCTTATACAGACTGAGAGGCACTGACTCGATTTCACAGCATACAATCGTTTTCCCTCTTGTGTAGTCATGCCTGGCTTGGATTTCAGATGCACTTGTTCATGCTTACTATTTTTACAAATCAGATCTTAAGATCCTCTGTTGGATTTTGGAAAATGGAATGAAAAAGTAGAAAAACCTGCTTTTAAAATGACTTTCCTATTACATTGCCTCAGAAGGATTCCGTGAAAGATGCAAAAATAAAGGTAATTTTTCCAAAGAAGCATCTCCCTATAATAATTAGGTTGAGGTTCCTTTCTCTTCTTCCCAGTCTATGCTTCAGCTACTGCACTTTTTAAAATAATTCCCAAAACAAAAGAACTAAAGTTTCATTCAAAGCCACTTTTATTCTCACACCTCATTTCTTCCTTTCTGAGGTAATTTCATATTTTCAATGGACCGATAAAACCAGGTCCCTCTTTCCCTACTCTCTAGGTGTCTATCTGCCTTTTCTGTCAGCACTTCTGTGGGTTGTCCAGAGATGGAACTTTAGATCCTTTGTTCAGATCCAACTCTAGACCAGGGTAACAAACAACATTAGAGTGTGTTGGGAGGCCTATTTTGCTGACATTTGCCGAAGGCAGAAGAATAGTGAATTACTGGAATCTGGTGCTCTATTCTTGTCCATGGGCAATATTCTTTGTTGGGTACAAACCACCCTCTGTACATATACTTTTGTCACATTTAGTCTCCCGTGTCCTTTCTGCTTCAGCTTCTCTCATTCTTTCTTTCCCGATCTTCAATCCTTACTCCAGTTTTATCTTTCCTTCACGTTTGGCTAGTCGCTGTCTCATTTCCTCAAGAAGGTCTACTCAAACAGCTGAATTGGGTCTGCATTTGGATCATGAGGAAATTTTGCACAGACTGCTTCAGACATATGATGCCTGCAATGCCAAGGGAAATCTTGCATTTCATACCATTCTCTTAATCTCTCAGAAACCAATCACCATATACTAAACTCTGTGCTGACCTGGGAAAAATGGAGCTAGCATACACCTTCCAGCTAAATGGTCTTGGACAAAAACACCTGAATAGACTCGTTCTCTGATTCTCATACTAATCCCAGTCATTTATACTCATAGCCTCTCTAGGAACTCAGTGCCTCACTCTCTTTCAAATTCCCATTTACTTGCTATCAAATCCTGTCTTTCTGTCCTTGGTCAGCCAGTCCTCGTTCTCCTTCTGTTGGTTCCTATTCCCAGTATTCCCTTATCCACTCTTTCTGGCCTGTTATCTGCACCTCTTTGCTCAGTTCTCCTCCCATAGCTCTTTATCAATTATGTCTCTCCTTTCCCCTTTTTCTTTTGCCCGTCATTTCTTTTCAATTCCTTTCAACTCTGCCAGTGGTTCCTCATCTTTGTTCTTAGCTCAGTCATTCGCACCCTCCTTCATTGCTCCTTCTCCTGTCTCCACAGCTGCTTGCTCCCCGTCTCCCCACCAGCTCCTAGGCCCCTTCTCAAACTCTCCTGTTCCAGCCTCTCCCTAGTTTATTACCCCTCGCCAACAAGCCCTTGGTTTCATCAGGGTCTGGTTAAAATCTCTTGTCCTAGGTTTCTCTTCTCCCCACAGCCTCAGCAGAATATCAGTCTAATATTTGTCCCTCTGATTCAGATAGGTATTTGACCACAGTGCTTTGGAAGTGAAAGCTGCTGAGCCCTTAGGGACGACAGACTGTGCTGCTTAGCTCTCCCACGTGAGCCTTCCTCCACCTGATGCAGATCCTGCAGCACAAGCCTTGGTGTCCCAGACCCACACCTTCTCAAGCACACTGTCAGACTGGCACCTGCACTGTCCAGCCATAGAAAGGGGTTGAGAGGGGACAGAATATGCTCAGTTGGTCAACATCAATGACACATTTTTCAAAACCTTGATCAAGAATGGGGAGGTTTTCCTGGGGGCATCTCTAACACAAAAATCATTCTCCTGCTAAGTGTCATGTTCATGCCAGTAATACAGAAGATGCTCTTGTGCTTAAAACAAATAGCCTGATTTTAGTTTCTTTTTGAGGCCTCATAATCAGAAACAGGTTAATCATTTTGACTAAAAATAAAAAAGGAAAAAAAGAAAGATTCAGATTGTGGCAGACACTTCCACATGAAAGGTTAAATTTTGAAAAGCTAAAAACATGTGAAAATAGGTCTTATTTGCAAGGAAATTGCAAGCAGTCTATGCTACCACAACAGAACCAAACATCCACGTGTTAAAATGGCTCTTTTCAAAAGAGTAGTTGCGGGATTGGAGAACCTGTCCTGATGAGAAAACCCATGCTGTTTGGGTAGTCACCCATCATTTTCTCTGTCCCACGGAGTTTTCCCTCCCAGGGGAACGGCATTAAATTTCTCCTGCTGACTAGAGGGAGCCCAGGAAGAGATGAAAAGCACCAAGCCTATGGAGTCACAGAACCTCTCCTGCGTGTGCTCGCACAGATCATAAAATACATGCAGGACTGGAGTCTTCTATTCAGATGAACTCAGCAGTAGCCTCACATCTTTTTGGAGCACCACTTAACTGCAAAAGGCCCTAGGATAACGTGGGGTCATGGCTGTCTACTTATCTTCAACATGGCCTTAAGATACAAATATTTTGTAATAAAAAACAGCTGTAAATAATAAGATCCAGCAAAAGCTGTCTATACTCTCATGCATTGGTATTCTGATAATGTTGAAGCAAATGAGACGTCTACAATTGCCACAAGTGAACTGTAACTCCAGGTAGTCAACTTCCACTTACAATTAAGCTGTAAAAGAAGAAGAAACTAGATGATAAGGAAGAGTCTGCTGTACTCCTGACAGGTACTGTAGCGAGATACCATCATTATGGACAGCCTGGTTCATTTGAAGTCAGCTTCTTTTATTTACAGATGTCATACATCAAAACGAGAAAGGAAGGGTTTTGCCACTGGCTTTTGCCGAAATTTTCTTCTTTGAAAAAAGTGTAACTAACCACCTCAAGGTACATTTCTCTTCATCTTTCTATCCATACAGAACTCTCTGCAGCCAGAATGTTTCATTACTTTTATGACCAGTTTGCTTAATTTAAGAGGTAATGAACTATTAGGAATGTTTTCAAGAAGCATCATAAAACTACTGTTGTCAGTGCTGTGATGTTGCATGCTAAATTCTAACATGACGCCAGTGATTGAAACATCTGAAACACAAGTAAAGAGGTGACTTGGGACCTGCAATCAACTGTAAATTTGTTTATACTGACAGCACTCAGCCATAATCTCACAGCTCACACTGTAGAGGTTCCTAAATGGGACAGAAATTGTTGTACCTAAGCTCTGTCTCTGTAAACGGCCAAACAAAAAAGCCATGATCATATCGCTTCTCAAATGCTTTTAAGAGCAGATATTGCAAACAAGGTAAAGGGAAATGTAGCCCTTATTTCCGTGGTATAGTCCATTTTCTTGATTTTTCTGACAGCATACTAGTATAATTAAAGATGTAGAATAACTAATTTTGTTAAAAGTTACCCTCTATACCTCTCTGAAATAGCTGGGTCTTCATCTCTTGTCTGTATCTTATATAGTCTTTCACTCATTCACTTACATCAGTGTAGATTACTGCAGGCACAGCCAAGCAACAAGAGCATTTTTACAGGGTAGAATTTTACACTCTTCTTTTCATGGGTCACTGTAGAAACAGCTCTGCAGGTATGCCACGCTGAAACTGCCTATCTGTGAGCCCAGAAGTAACATATTTGAAACCAGATATCTGAATGAGGAATCCAAAGTACAACTGAAGAAGAAATGAACTTTAATCCAGGCATTTAAATCACTTTGACATTTCTGAAATTTTCATGCAAAATCTCCTCTTTAAAAGAGTATTATCTAAGAAGCATGTTTATGAGCAAAGGGTTCCTATGTTAACATCTAAAACAAACGATCATTTTCTCACGTAAGTGTACAACCAGTCAGTCTCTATGAATCTCTGCAAGAATACCATGCAAGGCAAGGGTTTTTCTTATTTCATTTTCTTCTTTCCCTACTCAAAACCAAATAAAAAACCCCCATTCACTTAAGAAGTGATTGTCTGTAGACCTTTGAAGCCAAGGAGGGTGACAGCAAGGGCAAGAGGCTTATTTCAAGGGTCACATTTCATTTGCATAAGCAAGTAACCATAGGGCACTGTGGAATGTCTGTAAATGGATTTCATTACAGAAATTCAGCTTAAAGGGACTATAAATAATCCTCTGACAAACATTGTATATTGCTTCAAGTTCTTCTGTAATAAAAATATTTTAGTAACACAACAATCCGTGAAAGCAGGAAATGAAACAGGAGGAGCTGCACATCTTCCCCTTTTCTCTCTCAGGGCAACATTATATTGGAATATGTTTTAGGGGAAAAAACGTGATATTCATATTATTTTAGCAACGTAATCCTACAAAAACAGGGTTATATAATTCTATATGGCTGAGACAGGGTGGCTAAACAAATACCCCGGCCTTTCCTAGCTCTTCTCCCCTGCAGATCATCTGTTCAGCCGGACAGGTGTACAGGCTGCGTGGTATTCTGCCCAAAGGAACATCTCCAAATATACCCGAGTGTGTAAATGTTCTTGGATGAATTTCAGTGGAGAAGCCATTTAAAGTAGGCATTTTACTGGGTTAATGTTTTTTGACCATACGAAGAAACAACGACCGTCTAAGGCCCCAGTTCAGCCACAGCATTTAAGCAACTCACTAATTTGGTGCACACACAACTCCAGCTTACTTCAACAGGACTTAGCTATATGGTCAAAAGCTTTCCTAAATGGGGAGGGATGTACTCACGTGATTATGAGTTGGTGCGTGTTTAATTCTTTGATGCATTAATTCCCAGAGCTGTAGGGTGTTCAAAGCTAGGTGGACAGCAGGCTACTCATCAAATGTCACTTTATGCACTGAACTTCTGGGAGGGCCAGAAAGTCACTGGATCTTCTGCAGTTTTCCTGTGTAGAAACACATCCACTGCAGTATCCCCTTAAAGACAGCGGGCTTGCTATCTTCAGAGAGGAGTTTGGGATATTATCTCATCACAACTACATCCCCCTCAGGGTACTGGCAAGGAACAGCCCTATTCTGAAGGGCATGGAAGCTCTCCTATGCACTGGCAGTCACCTCTGCGGGAGAGTTCTGGCAGTGCCCCAGCCTAGTAGAAAAGATCTCACCAAGTGGTCTGGCTCTCTTGTTTGTAATAATATATTTGTAAAGAAAAGAAAAATGAAGACATATTTCTGCAAAAAGACAGAAAACCTGGGCCTTTTAAAGCAGCAATTTAATCAGCTAATTTCCATTTATGTTGGTTTTTGTTTCATCTTGTTTATCTTTCTAATAACTACAATTATTCTCACAGTGGCCTTACTGTTTTCTCTGGAATAGATGTGCTCACACTGAAAAATCCAACTGGATCAGAGCATGTAACGAGAAAATGTAATCCATCGTTATTAAAAAAGACAGCTTACCTTTATCTGGGTGTTAAACAGTACAAATCCATGAGAGTCAGTGAATGTTTTGAAGTAAAAACGAGGGGCATTATGAAGGCTGAAGTGGATTTGTCACTGAATTATATGTATTACCCCAGAAATGGCCTAATATATGGTTGGGGAAACTATGTGTTTAGGGGTGGGAGAAGAGAAAATAAGTCCATTTGCTTGTTTTCCACATTGCCAGAGTGACATTTTAAATAACAGGCTGTTTTATAGAAAATTGTGAGATGAAAAGGAAGATCGTCCCTGAATAGAAATCACAGTTGTTTCGCTGTTTGTACCTGAATGCTGCTTCTGACTATCTGTGTATCAGGAAACGTCAACCAGCTTGCTGTATGTGAAGCTAAGGCAACACAGTCACAGCACCAGTACAGAACAGCAAGCTCAGCGTGGCAGTGCCTGTCTCTAGGTCTCCAGACAACTTGATCAAATCCCTTAACCTTTTTCTGGTGTTTCCACCATTAAGGAGGCAGTACAAGTTACTCATCTTTATGACACACTTCAAGGGCTACACACCACAAGAAAGCCACAGGGATGCTACTTGATTGTAGTACTTTATGCATTTGTCATTCTGAACCAACAGTTGCTGTTGACGGTGGAATGGACTTACTTCACCTCTGCAAATAAAAATCTAGCATACTTCATTTCGAGTTGTTGGTACTAGAAGAGTGCGAAGCACTTGTTACAAGCTCCGAAAAGAAAGGAAAACGGCTTTGCTGGAAGATTTACTTACAGAGGGCTCAAGTTATAAGGCTTGAATGCTTGTGATGCAGGTGGGTGCTGTGGGATAGGGTTTTGCTTCAATTCGCAGTTGACGCAAAACCAGAGCTGGACTTTAGGCAGTACTTATGAACTTTGCCAGTATACGAGAAATTTACACAACAGCTCTTGGATTCTAGGTCCAATTTTCAGAAATTTTTTCTTACTTGATCTACAAATTCAAAGCAAAAGCCTGCAATCAAGCAAATCTGCCAAATGTTCAGTCACATGAAATGTATATAAGCACGACAAAACACTTGTGTGAATCAACGGTCCATTTAATGCCACACATGTGCAACGAACATCCGTCAGAAAGAACTGCTGAATAAAGCCCAAACTTAGTCTTGTTACCTTCCTCACAAGTTGAACGTCTTCTTTCATTCAGTCCCCGATTGTGCCTTTTGTTCCAAGCTGGAAGTTTTTTCAGAGAAAGTGATTTAGGAAGTTCGGGGCAAGATGCTAAACTATTACATCTCCACATAGCAGCAACTTCTGCTGCTGGGGTTTGTTGGCAAAGTAGTGGCAAACTTGCCGTGATGCCTGTGAGCCCCTATTGTTTAGGTTCAAAATCCGCTTTTTGTTAGTTCACAGTTTATATAACCTTTTTTTCCCCAGTGTTCTCAAACGATGTAACCTCACTTAAAATATCTGATGGATGTATATATTGCTTAGTTTTCCTACATATCAAGGATTATACTCCATGGTCACACAAGGAAAGATCGCTTACTCCTAATCTAAATTGCTTAGTACCTGGGCTGACTGGCAAGGGATGAATTTATAGAGATACAACATTCAAAGAAAATAGGTTGTGCAGTTCTCTATTTCTCCACTCAAACACTAGAAACAGCTCTAGTAACTTCCAAGAGAATGAAATTTAGGTCTCCTAGATCAAGAAAGGGCTACATAACACTGAATATCCCTTAGGACAGGGAAGAAGCATATGATCAGGACTGAGTGGGAAAAGTTATCTCTACTGGAGAAAACCTCAGTTCTCATCCCCAGGATCTTTAATTCTAAGTTCTTCTCCTCTCCAAAGTTTTTTTTTTTTATGCTAATATATTTTCTCTGTTCCTGGTAGAAATCAATATAGGATAAAGACCCATAGAAATTTATTCGATATAAGGCAATTATGGAAGGTAGAAATGGCTTCAGATTGTCAGGAATGAATATTAACTAAAAGAGTAAAATTTCTATTGCAGCTTACGTATTCTACAATTTATTTCTGCAATTGATCTGCAAAAAAAGTACTCCTAGTAGTGACAGGATTCTCCCAAATATTTAGGTTTTTTACAGATAATTCTAAAACTTTTGATCATTTCACCAGGGAATGACTAAATCTTATATTTTCTGTGCGCCCAGTGTCAAACAAACTAAATGAACTTTTAGATGATCTGGAGCAGAGCTTTCTCAATAAAGAATAGATGGCTGTAGTCAAGCGGGAGGAACAACAAGGGCTAATATTTGGTGGCAAACTGTCTTTTTGACCTCTAAAACAAGGTACGTAATTGTATGCTGTGTTCATTATGACTGTACAGAGGGAAAAGGTATGTGCGTGACTCAAAACTAAGTGAGAGAATAATCTCACAGCAAGGCAAGATAATGAAAATAACTGTGAAAGACTGGTTTTCCTGGACCTTTTTAAGACCTTCCAGAGACAGGAACATCTATGTTGCCAAAAGGCAACGTGGCCACTTGTGCTTGTTGGACCTGGCACTGCATTTAACACACCATGACATACCATTTAGTCCCCCTCTTCCAAGAGCTATTTTAATTTGGTTACTGTTGTTTGTGAATTAGAAGTGGGAAGTATGCATGGCACATGCATCTTGAAAGGGAACGGAGTAAGTAAAATTATTTCTGAAGGGGATGGCACCAGTAAAGCTGGGGATCTCTGATTTAGAGAACAGGAAAAATTGAGAAGGGATGCAGAGCTAACGCAATCAAAGAAATGGGTTTTGTTAAAACCACAATCAGCTCACGGACCATTTAGGAAAAACAGGCAATAGTGGTCAATTGTTCGCAATGAATAATTCACCCTGTTCTATTGGAAGACAGCGATCCCAGAATGCTAAATTAGAAGTTAATCAGGACGCAATCTCTCAGTCCTCCTGTTTGGCATTGCCATTGACCTTACTGTTAGAGAAGCTGTATATGGATACAACACAGAAACAGCAAAGCTTAAGCAGTATGCCAAAATGTTTAGGGTTTAGCCAGCAACATACCTCCTGTAAGTAACAACCATCAGATAAACAGTGATCAAAAAACTCTGTAATATTTAAAGAAATAGGGGTTTATAATGAACTATGAATAAAACAAATTCAACAAAGTTAGCAATTCCTCTCCCAGGCATTTTGTAGCAAATCAATACACTGGAGACGAGTAAATCCATTTACATTCTAAGAAATGGGAAAGTCTGAGGGAATAACTAGAAAAATATGTAATGAATCTGCAAGGTGAAAACCATCAGAGAGTTTGACAACTACTTAATCTCAGAAATTATCTAGGAGAAAAAAAGGATTATCTCGTGTAGAAATAAAGACAAAATATCTGCCATGGCAGTCTTTGGCTGGCTAAGCAGACCCTTCACTGAGCAGAGTGCGCAATGGCGAAACCAGCGGGACCTAACAATGCACAGGATTTGCAGAGTGCAGGCCCAGGACACACAGATTAGCAGAGCATTATTCATGCCCTAGGCAGGGTTGGATTTTCTCAGAAGTGTCCAGCATCACATATGAGGAGTACTTCAATACTATTCCTTCATGTCACTTTGGTAGAAACTACACACAAGGTACGTACACAAGGTACACAAGCCGACAATTTTCAGGATTGACAGGCTCTCCTGCCTAAACAGAACCCTTCTGCATTTCTGAAGCCTGTGTTTCTTATTTTAAAGGCCTTAATCCTAAATATAACTTTTTTCCTATAAGTTACAAAAAGCCTGAATTTGGATTTTTAGAAATACAGAAGGATTCTGTCTATTTCTCTACGAAACATTACCAGTAATTGCCAGAAGGTACTCCCTGTTTTTGAAGCCTCATCTTCAAAGGGGACGTAGACTTCCATCCACATTTTTACTCAGTCTAAGAGAAATGAACACATTTCTACTTGTCTATAGACTGAATAATATTCTTTAGAGGAATAAGGTTTGTCTGTCTAAATCCCAATCAGCCTAAAGATCTGATGTCTTTTCAGACAGGGGTATCACTGCAGTTTTACCTGAGTAAAACGTCTGACTTCAATAGAATCTACAAGCACACACCTGAAGCAAGCCAGGCTTAATGTCAAGATGTCATTGCTTAGCTCTGCTAATTAGGCTCAGAAGTAAAGAAATGCTTTTAATTGTGGTCCTCAAAAATAAAACAGTTACTTTTCAGTTGATTTGTTTCTTTTCTCATTTTCAAGCATTCAAAAGCCCTTTGGGAAAACTGTTGCACAAAAAAGTCTTTTCATAGGGGAAAAAAAGGTGCTCCAAAGAAACATGTGAGACCTCTGTATGTAAACATATTTGTGCAAACAGAAAATGGCAACTTGGAAGGTACACATACAGCCGTCAGTCCCCCAGTCTCTACTATGACATATCTTGCCCAAATCTTACTTTCCTTAAATTGTACTCTCATATCAAGCCAGCTCTCAGAGAACAAAGGGCAAAGTTGCTCACCTCTGCTAATCTTCAGTTCTCATGGTTGGGCTTTTCTACCAGATTCTGTTTGGATAACTGGCTTCAGCTACTGATTCAGCAGAGGGCTTGCTCTGTTGTGAGAGTATAGTTACATGCTCCCAAATACTCCGGGATTTGGAAAGCAAATAAGCTTTACTCTTTTCTGCTGTCTGCTTGCCCATGTGTCTTTGTGGAGTCAGGTTTTCTGCTTTACAATCAGTTTCCTGCTGGGTTCTGTAATTGGGCTTCCAGATAAAATAATCTGGAGTGAATAGTTTGGAAAGAGTTCTTAACCTTCATATTAGTGGTGTATCTTAAGAGCACTTCTTCCTTTTCAGCTCCTGTGATCAGGGCAAATTTCCCAGCATTAGCTCAGATGTTATTCCACCAGCATATATATACAGCATACGCGAGCAGCAATCATCATTACTAATTATCACCTGTAATACCTTAAGTATAAGCAGAAACTCAATTTCTTATTTGAGAGAATAATATGTAAAATACATTAATTAGAACTAGTTTTCCCCCTTTGTCTTCAATGGATGGAGAAGAATTTTATGGAATCAGATCCTGAGCATACACGCTGAACAGACATCTGTTCACAGCAACTTAGATGCTAGACCCAAGAGCAGCATTTTTTCTCTCTGTGTTTGAGCATTCTACAGTTGCTTAAATCTAACAAGTTAACATTGCATTCATTTAGCCACTCAGCAATTCTAAGAGTATTCTTATATTATCTGTTCCAAGAAAAGGAAGTCATGTTATGTTCCTAAACATAGCCAACACAAATTTTTCTCTAATAGCCTTCTCTTAATAGAATTCCATCACCTATCTACTATATTCCATAATAAAAATAAAGTAAAAGAGTAGCAGGAAAGTATGCAATTCAACATTACAAAAAATACAGTGTACAATTTGCTGCCACTGGTGTTTGCTATGCTTATACTATTTGGTGCAAAAGAGGAAGCATAAAGACAAATGTATGAGGACATCTGCCTACTTGGATTACTTTTATTGCAATTTAATTATCAACTAACAACAGTTTAAGAAACTTGTATTAGCTATTGACCTTGATCTTTTGTCTCTGCATACTGTTAAGGAAGTCAGAATGCAAACCACCTAACACTGCAGTTATCAGTTTTATGATAAGGGTATAGATAATGCATTCTTCCTATCTGTTGGGTATGAACCTGTTCCACGTAAGATTTTCCATGTAAGCATATCTACTGTGGAGACATCCATTAAGGGACTCATAGGTAGTAAATTAAACTTGACTTCAAAGACAACCCTTCCTGAGACAAATGAGACTACAGAGATACTAAAGGGCAGCAGCAATCATTAATCTATTGAAGGCCACCTTCTGAAATGTACTGTTGTTTCTAAGTTCAATGGCCATTTCAAGATTAATTGCTCATAATTTTACAATGTGTCTTTATAAATTATGCACTATTAGGTGACAAAATAGTGCATACTGGAATCAGCTCTCCTTTATTCTACTTATTCTCGCAAGTCATTTGCTTTAATTCAAAATAAATACAGAGGGTTACTCTGAAATCCTGAAGTTTAGATGTTAATTTGAAAGAAATTTTTTTCATAGTGAGGTCCACAAAGTTGAGTCTCCTGTGAGATGTTGCTTGGGTGTAAATTAATTACTTCATAAATTTACTAGGGCTGGTTGACTCATTATTTGCACCATCACTTAGAGTGCTACGAACTCAGAAGAGCACAATAGTTCCGATTGTATACTAGTCCATAGCAGAAGATGAAGAACTGGCATAATGTTCTAAAGAGTGTCTTTGTCCAACCTCCAAAATTCTGTTTCATGCTGAACAAAATATGAATGATAGAATGATGTGAAAGATGAAGTACTGGGTTTATTGGTTGTGATAAATGATCGGCTTATGCTAAACCATAATTTCTTCCCGAACAGTTTAATAAAACCAAATATCACTCATCTGCAAGAAATTTTTTTTAAAAAACTTACTGTATTTCAACATCAAACCTCTCAAAGGACTTTCTCCTCTGTTTTTTTTTTCCTTTTCTTTTTTCCTAAATGTAGGTCAGTTTAAAAAAAAAAACCAAAACCCGCTGTTACAGGACACATAAATCGAAAGATTTCATAAAAACATAATCCTGGAGAAAACTTTATGCACAGTACAGAAAGAGAAGACATTTGGCAAAAAAGTCCGTATGTCCCCACAAGCTTGGGAAGGATGATCTGTGAAGGAGCACTGAAGTGTCAGGCACATCTCCACCCAAGACATGTGAACTGTGTGTTACAAAATGGTTACTCACCCATGAAGACCTAACATGGGACCTGGAGTCATGGTCATCTTCCCCTCCCAGGCTGGTAACTGCTTGGGAAATCCTCAGCTACGGCAGCTGATTGGGAAAGGCGGAATGGGAAAAATCACCACAGGTGTCCTTCCTCTCATCTTTATTTGTTAAATGGGTCAGGTACATGATGGGAATGTGCGGCCTGTGGAACAGATTTTATATTTTTATAAATGTAAATTTATTTATATATATACTATACATGCTAAATAATCAAACATATATTATATATAATATATTTTAATATATATTTCACATTTGTGAATTCTAGTTGCTCAGCAGGATATTAGTTTTGCGCACGTTTTGGCAAAGCTTTGCTATTTCAGAATTCATTTCTAAACTAAGTGACTTCTACTGCCTGTAGGTAGCTCAGGCAAAAAGACTGAACTGAAAGCAACAACAAACAGACTCTCACTGCTGAATATTTTATTGTTAATTTATAAAAGGTGTTAGTTGCAGAAACACAGCCTGCCTGCTGATTCACTGAGTGAAAAATAAGAACCATAGCCAAGTCTCCACCGATTTTAGGATGTCACGGTGTTCACAGGTGGGTGGCAGAATGATGCTGATTTGGGCGGTAGAGGATGTTGCAACCAGTCTCATTCCCCCCCGAGTTAGTATTTTAAAAAGAAAGCTAAAAGCTTGAGGCAGTACCAATATTGGCATATTTGTTTAGCTGATCCAAAGATGACAACGCAATATTAAAAAACTACCTCAGCCTATAATACTTGAAATAAAAGGGACTGCAGCTTCCTTTTGTTTCCTAAGTCATGTCAAACCACCTTAAAAAACCTCCCCTGAATTAAATACTTAGCACAAGAATAAGTGTTTTCCTAACCCTGACTGAAGTGAGTTTAAGTTATTTAAACAGCTACTTTAAAAAATGAAACTTCAACGCTATACTAGAGACAATTAAATGAAAACATCGTCAAACTCTACGTACTCTAACTGCCCATACAAAATGTATTGAAATCTTTGATTTAAACTATTGCTAGCAACCTGAATCTTTTCCTTTCACCTTCCTTAAAACCTGAGTTGCATTAAACTTAGCATGGAAGATGGACAGATAGAACTTAATGAAAATACCTCTCTTCCCAGGCTCGTGAATGTGGGTGGACACTTTAAAGGCAGTAGCGTGTGTGTGTGTGTGTGCTGCAGTCCTCCTCCATAAACAGCTTTTCATTCCGAAGTAGAAGTTTGATAAGTAAAATTATTAGAAAAATGAGAAGATGCACAGGTTGTGCTACTGACAAAGAAAGACAGGAAAGAAAATCCTGTCTCCCAGTGCCCTTTTCACTGGAACTCCCAGTTTTCCCTTTATTCCCGTATATCAGGCCATTTTTTTAAAACTAAGCACTTTAGGTAAATTACAAAAGTATTCACACAAGGTTAATTTGTACTTCTTATACGACCTTAAGCCCTTGATGGCCTACCAAGCGCTTCCTTTTCAATTCCGTTTGGTATTTTGAGTGTGCTGTATTTATTGACAAAATAAACCCTCCAGAGATAGGCAGTACTATAAAACTTGCCACACATCTGTTGGATTTTTGTTTATGTATTGAAATGTAATTGCGCAACTGGAGAAAAGTGGATTTGTGAGGTGTTATTTTCCTAAAGATTACATTTAATAATGTCGGTGTACCCTCCATAATTTATTTGATTAATAATATTTGATCTAACCCCAAATTATGACTTCCCACATATATGACATAACTAATGAACTGTGAAAGGAAAGCTGTTCAGATGGTCACCAATAACCAATGCTTAGTTAATCCTTTAAATAAACCGGAGCTCACAATGTGTCCCTTTGAAGTCATAAATAATGTATATTTTTCTTTTGACTTTTAATAAGCCAGTGGAGTTCATCTCACAGTCTCCAAACACATATATTTTATTATGGGCCTCTGCAGTTTACTTTAATTAGTGTGTCTGAGTGCTTTGGGAGACTTAGCCCTACTGAAAACAAACAGAGTCTTACCATCTATAAAACATTAGCTCCCTTTGGTTTATCCTGATACAGCCGAGGCTCAGTGAGAAACACATGGTGTAAGTAAACACTCATAATTGCATTAGAATTCCCGGGTGTATTGGTAATTCAAGCTCTGTTTCATGATATTGTTAGAGCAGTTAGAGAAGGTTTACCAATCTCCTCGTCTTCTGGGGTTTCATGAAATTCCATTTGGAGAGAACTTTAAATGACAAATCTAATAGAAACAGCAACAGACAAACCAAGCCACAGAGGTTCTGAAAAGGCAGGACGCTGCAAAGAAACCCCTTGGCGCAAGTGTGTTTTGTCATGCCTCTGAAATTTCTCATTCCTCTAAGCTCCTTGCCGACGTGTGAATTTTTGCACAGGGTGGGTATGCCTGTCTCTTCTTCCACTGCCCCCTGCAGAACTTTTGGTTCAATGTGTCAGACAACCTGATATTCCTATTTCTGAGCGAATTTCTCCAGAAAATGATGCAGTCGGCTCCGAAATGAAACATATAAAACAAAACGAATACTATGGTTTTAGTAGCGTGTTGAATGATAACAGGTACATTTTCCAAGATAGGAAGAAACAACTGTTGAAGGCTTTTCGCTGAAAGGAGGATTTAAGTACCAGAAAATCCTTCACAAGCCTATAATTTACAATTTCTTTTTACAAAAGAAATAAAATGTCCCGATGAAACAGACTGAATAAAAACAGAAGCAGACTGGTTTAACTGTAGAAAAAACCCACAGCTATTAAGACTTAAAACAAATATTATTCACATTAATGTTGCTAATCAGATTTCACTCTACTCAGGCCCATTCCCCAAACCCCACACGTACTATCTCTGCATCTTCTGGAGTTCTAATACAGTAATTTAAAAGAATAAAACGTTGACTTATTTTATGTTACTTTCATAATGCTGGTGTAAACCTAGTGTGCTTAAACAGCAGGATTATGAACTCAGTATAAAATGAATTGCATGGGGTTTTACTCTTTGCCTGAAAAAGATATTTTAAAGGTACATCGCTCCAGTATTTATTTCTATGACGTTTTCCAAACTACGAAAGGTTTCCTCTAAGCAAAGATTTTTCAGCAACGTACGACTTAGTAGCTTTACAAAAGAGCAGAAACTTTTATGTAAAAAAAATCACAGAAAAAACCCCCACTGTCATCCAATTTTCAAAGGCAATGCAATGTCAGGGATGTATACCTTTACTCAAAAGGTTCTGTCTCAATGGGCCCAAATCGCAATGCCTACCGCAAACAAGTACTACCCATCGTTTTTCTTGTTGTCTCAATACTCGTGAAATACGGAAACATGTATTTCATTAAAATGCTAAACAATTCTGACAAAGAAAATGAAAAGACATTTCATTCTGCTGTCTAACCCTTGAGATCCTCTTGAATCATTTGTACCTTTGTACTTATACAAGCTGGTCCTCCTATATTTACTGGCATTTGTTTTAGCACTGGCTTTGTTGGCCATTATGTCTCTTTCGTTTGCACCTTCTGTTTTTGCTCTTACGAAACTCCCCTCTTAAACCTGTTAGACATTTCAAAATCTAATAATTTCCCTATGGGATGTTTATAAATCCATGCTATTGTTTTATATTACAATGATCAGTGCAAACAGAACACCATCAATAAGATCCAAACTATACTCGTCGAAGGCCTGAACTGAGGGCTGAAGGCGAGTGGCCGGAGCATGGCTTCCCGCGCTGTCCCAGCAGTAGAGAGGGCATGAGCTGGGGCTCTGAGGTTACCCGCAAAACACAGCGATGAGCTCCGCTGGGCGAGTCTTGCTGGCACCCCATGCTGCCACAGTAGCTGTGGCTTCCCCTCCTGCGCTCTGGAGCCCCAGTGCTGTTTCAGAGGTTGTAATTTGAAGGCGTGAGCAAGAACTCACTGATCGCTGTCTCTTTAGAAATGCGAAGCCACTTGTTAGCTGGAGCCTACATATGCAGAGCACAAGTTTGGAAGATTTACAGCCGTATTTTAATGGTGACATTTTGTTCACCCTGCTACCTTGTCAGCAGGGAAACGGTGTGGAAATGCGTCTTTCAACCATGTTGCTGCCTCTGGAAAATCAGAGTTGAAAATCATCAGCTCAATCACCACGGCATACTGTTGGTCTAAACAGCAGTCTTTGTTGTGGAGAATTGCATCATCTGGCCTCAAATCCACTCCAGCTTCACGTATGAATTGTGCTAAGTGACTACGGCTAGATGAATCCAGCTTATTCTTAAACACCAATTAAACTTATATAAATATACAACCTCTGACGCTGAGACTCTAGCAAAGCTGCAGTACTAATAAGGTTTGCTGAAGCTATAATTGTAAACCCGTCTGCATGGAATGTTTCCTCTTTATTATATTCACCTCCAGAAGTTATACTGGAATTAAAAAAGGACAAACCAAACCCCAGTTTGTCAAAACACACTGTATTTATAATATTAAATAATTGAAGCTATAAGTAAATATATACAGTGTCGATAAAATTGAATTATCAGGCAAAGCATAATTGGGGTTTATTTAAACTGTGATTGACTGACTTCATCTGTTATTCCAGTGGATATATAAAGATAAATTACTTTCTCGGAAATTGAGACACAACCTTTTTTTTTTTAAAAGATATTTTTCTTATCAGGTTTTCATTAGACAAGGCAGCCTGCTTTATATGTTTGTACAATTTAAGTAGGGTCTTAGTCTGTTTGTTAATACATCATGTTTATTTAAAACTCCCGAAGGAAGTTATTAATCTGTCAAAACTTTAAAGATTTGAAGCTGATAAATAAATGAACAATGCTAAATAATTCTTTGTGTTGTCTACAAAAACACAAAACAAGTCTTACTGTTCTTCTATAGAAGGTGAAGCCTGGATTGCTTTGAAATTACTCAATGTTTGCCTACACTACGCAGCTGCCAAAGCCTGCACTGGCTGGTAAGTACACCCACTGGCTCAAACAAGGTGCCTTTCTGCCTGGAAAGGTTGGTCAGGAATCAAAAATATGCTTTAATCCAATTTGCTATTTCATATCACAAGAGGTGCTACGGAATGATTGCCATCTGCAAAAGAAAAAGACAAGCACAATTAAAAGCTGAATCTCTAATCCCTCTGCCTATGGCTTAGAACCAGAGCCAAAAGAAATATTGCCTTAACAGGTACATTTCCCCTGAGGGGAAACCCTCGACCACCTAGCTGGTGAAATGAAGAGATAATAAGATGTTCGGGCGTATCAATGGCCAACAAATTGTATGTCGGCTCCTGACAGTGAAGTCTAGAATCAGTGGTGTTTTCTGACAGAGGCTGTTTCAGGATGGTGGCAGATCAAACGGCACTATTTTCCAGCCCCTGTCTCTACCAGCCCAGTCACATATCGGGCTGTGTCTAAAGAGACACCTGCAAGTGACTGAAGGGCAACATCAACTGCTAACCACTAATTAGACTAATTAATAGCAAGGGTGGATGACAGCTATTGCAACAACACTTGCGTTGTGTCTCTCTACCTGAAAGAAATGCGTCTGTTAATAATTTTCATCTGTGAAGGCTGAGTCTATTACTTTAATACTTGGAAAGAGTGGGCTTAAAAATATTTTCTCCGATTCACTGAGGCACTCCCCTGTTCCTGCAAACGTTTTGCTCACCAGCAATAACTCAGACCTGGTAGGTGAAAGATTTTACTTTCTTTTAGCACAAAGAATTCTTCTCTTGGATCTGGTTCATCTACAAGATAAAACTGCAAATGTTTCTATTTGTCTAGATTAACAGACAGACCATTACATCTTGTTTCAACAGGGCGTAATTTTACATTTTTCATGTAATCTCCAGTAGAAACAGAGTGTGAGCAAGATTCTGTGACCAGGCTCTTGTGCAGACTCCAGAATGCTTTCTCATGGCAGTAACTGCAGGCACTATCAGGCCTTCTCCTAGACATGACAGCATGGATCCCTTATTACTAGGCAGTGCCACTATCAATGTCCCTATCATGCCACGAACAGATAACTGTAAGAAACGGCATCGGGTAGAGATGGTATTGCCAACTTCCTCACGTTTCCCTTGCAACATCTGTCATTTTTTAGAGCCCTATCTCAACATGAGAGAAACTTAGCTCTCACTTTACAGTGCAAGTTACCACCCTCTAGCTTCAGGACAAAAGTTTGAAAATGCACACCTTAAAGGTTTTTTGTAGTTTTATTGTTTTCCAATTCTGGCATTAGCAACTCTGTTAAGAGAGTGAAAGAAGCAAAACACACAAACTTGGCTTGTTTCAGGACACAGAAATAAAATGAATCAAATATATCGAAAGTTAGTTCAGCTCCACGTAATTATCTTGGTCACTCATTACAGAACTCTTCATGCTATCTGGATATACATAGTTCAGGTACAAGATGTAGTAAGTGTCGCACAACTTTTGTAAAAAACACATTGCAAATTTTTTATATGACAGATTGTTTCTTTCCTCTCACTAAGTGTCTGTAAATAGACTGCCAGTTTTTTTAATCTTCCTTTATTTTATGACAATTACTAATGCTGTGCATAAACTTGAGGTTGTAGTAAATGGTCAACTACCATTATTTCAAACCGAGGTATTGAACATGCCTGTACATGGTAAGTTGTGATCGTTCTCATTTAACAATGCAATTTCTCCCCCAATTCTACAGTCATAACTCTGATATGTGAAAATGGCTTAATTGCCCAGGAGGAGGCACAGAGCACCTCGGGCAGCATGAGAGAATTCATTCTGATTCTGCCTTTCTCCCTTTTGGGACTGTACTGTCCTTGGCCATTACGCTTGCTCTATTAGATTTACTAAGTTGCTGAAGAGTTAAAGTAACATTTTATCTCATCAATTATTAAGAAATAACGGTTAAATCCCAGTGTTATAAATATTCACTGTACCCTAAATTCTAGGCAAGTATATGCACATGAACCCAAAAGTGAAGCCATTTCAGAATGAGAACACTATTCACCAAAATTGTTTTGTAGAATTGGTCAGCAGCGAGACTCGGGAATGTGATGTCATACTCAGCCTAGATTGTGCATTTTCTGGTGTAGCAAGAAATCTGTTGTTTGACCTCAAAGCCATATTTTGCCATTGTGTAAACAAATTCTGTGGACTTCAGGGTCAAATGAATATGGTCTCTGCACACAATGCAGAAAACAAAGCTCACTCAATTCAATTATGGTTCATGTGTGCTTGGGAGTGTCTATGCCACAAACGTACAGGATGAATGCAGTTCACGGAATCTTTGAATCCCTCCCAACAACCCAGGCAACTGTAAAACATGCCCCTTTTCTTGATGATGCACATCAGTAGGTTACGTTTTGATAGGATCCTCTTAAACAAATAGAAAGGACTGAATTAAAGCAGAATCCGTTCTCTTTCTCTCCATCTGATAAGACAACTGTTCATACGCTTTCCAGTTTAAGAAACATATCTGTTCAAGCTAATGTCTCCCATGCCCGTTCAAACTACCATAAGATTTCCTTGAATTCAATCATACTTCATTCACACGTCTGTAAACATGCATGTTTCCTGAATGTCCACTGCTGCATTTTACTGTATGTTCATACTTAGATATAAATCTACTTTTTTGCACATGCTGTCTGAAATAGAAGTTTCCCCTCAGTTATATCTACATACATCTACAATTACTTAAACATGCAAAGAGCCATAACTCTGTTAAACTGACAAACTAAATTTATCCTGTGCTTATTGAATTGGCTTATTAGACATAACCATAACACATTCCTAGATAAGAAGGGGCATTGGCTTGGCCTGGTTAAAGGAGTGGTATTTTTCAGTTATTTTAACCTGACAACGCTTTCAGGCCAGCATAATGTGACAGTTCTCTCAAAATGAAGGCTTCCAAATGGTATGTAGGCAGCACACAACTCCTTTCCCAAGTTAAGATTTTATTGATTCAGACAACAGACACTGGAAGATATGCTCCATCTATATCCCGAAAGACTGCTTCTGAAACTTATGAAAATGGATTAGGCTTTATCAACAACAAACGTAAATCAATAGCATAATTTATGATTTTGGACAAATACCAGCACAATTAAAATCCATGGGAATCTTTTTACTCATTTCTCTGGGATTGGAATGTGAATTTCCCTCTCAGAACGGAACCATCTGCAAATCCTGGGGCATTCATGCCCAGGCAGAGGGTCTTGCAGCGATTTGCAAACACGAATATAACCTCTGAACTCTTTCACTTGGGAAGGTTTTTTCACATTTTACAGATGGGAGTATGTAAGGAAGTTAAAGGCCTAATGCAGAACAGCATTTTGACATCAAAAGTAGGTGTTAAGTGAAAGTTAATAGGACTAAAATCTTTGTGAGCTGCTGGTTCACTGTCACAGGTTGCTCATTTTTAACCTGTAACTTCTGAAAGGACTGGGGCAGTAGGCCCTTTTGTAGTAGGCATTCCAACAGAGTGCAGTGTTATCTATTTCTTAACAAAAATAGGTTTACTAAGCAGACCCCTTGCCCACACTGCAGACAACCCAGAATCAATTCCACCACTGTCTGAAGAGATTCAGTTCTATTGCCAAGAGACTCAACCCTCCCATCTCTCTAGGAAGGGTTGCTCCCTGCTCAGCGCATCAGTGCCCGCGGGCCCCGCCTGGGGCACCATCCATGTCTTGTGGCATAATCTAAGCTTCTGGATTCAGCTTTTGCAACCAAACGCATAAAAAAAAAGTATTACATCCCAACTGTGCTTAAGCCTTGCCCTAAGGTTTCATAGCCAGCCAGTGATGAGGCAAGAACTAGAGTCCACGTTTCCTAATAAACAAAACTGCTTTCTAATGTTCTGATCTCTAAACGCCCTTTTGCTTGTTCCATGCCCTAAGCGCTAGGCTTCAGTGCCTGCTGTCATCACACCCCAGAAATCCACATGGAATTATTCCAGAGACTTCAGCAAGCTGAGCTACTAAATACAATAGTCACTCTGATTTTTCCTTCAGACCCTTGGTTATGTCTCACTGGAGTTGGTATGACAAAATGTAGAGTATTCGATAGCACTTATAACTTGAAATGGGAAAATTCATCTGCTTCCTTTTTTTTGAACAGTCAGGAGTCCTGATAGAGCTCATGTGACAAGCTGAACGCTATAAAGATGAAATTTACAGCTAACTGGGGATACGCTCCCACTAAATAAATTGTAGTGAAATCAGGGCTATGTCCACATGAACAGTTATACTGGGTTTCTCATATGTTGGTTCTGACTCCAGTAGGAAGTTACATATTCGGATTTTTTGTTGCTAATTTACCAAATAAAATTAAGTCCTCTATAGGTTGCTGGCAGAATTTTCAAATACTCAAGGTTGTCCATGTCATAGCCTGTGCCGTGCCATAATGAACTGACCTGTAATTTTGAAGACAAATACACTCCACCAGAGAGAGGGAGTGGGAATGCGTCCTATGCCTGGAGTCTGTGGAAACTATTTCACAATGACTTTTTTTTTTTCTGAGTGGTATTTTTTTCTGATTTACAACAGCAATAAGCACAGCATTCCTGGAATATTAGCAGAAATATTCAGATAATGACTTTGGTAAATGAAAGGGATGATTTTATCCTTGATTCACTGCGGACATCGTTGTCATCAGACTGCTAAGGCTCTGAGGTCATTCATCGTGGTAAAGAAAAGAAGACAGAGGTAAACAATGAAAGGAAAAAGGAAGTGGCATGTTCAATGCAAATAGCTAACTGCAAGACTTGGGACATTCATGAACAAACTGCTGAATTTTTATGAGACAGTTTAAGAAGTAAACATCCTCAGCAATCTACGATATCTCCATAGCTCAGGCAGCAGAAAGGAGAGTGCTCAGCTCACTCTGGTCTTTCAGCTCAGACTGTCAAGGAAAATGGCTTTTGGCTGAGGTGCTGAGGCTCAGCTGGCTTTCCTGGGCTTGGAGGTTGCCACAGAGAGGTGGAAAATGGGGCAGGAACAGAAACCATGGGTGTAATATTTGCCAGAGTTCACCTCTCATTCCTCAGAACACCAGGTAAACAAACAAATCATATAAGAAATCCCTGGTGCTGTCTGTAAGTAGTGTTTTTATTTATTCAAATATGGGGAAAGTGGATTATACCTTCACTTAAAGGCAAGTAGAAGCAGGATGAAATATTTATTTCTGCTCTCCGCAAGGCAATAAAGGAATAACGGTAATTCCAAAAGGCCTGTAACTTTCAGCCTTTTCTAAAATGCTTAATATTTCTTAAGGTATGATATTACGAATAAAATCAGAAGCTATTCTAGGTAATGCTACAACTCAGTTTTTCCTTCAGTCTATCAGCCTATACGCTACAGCCATCTAGAGCCTTCTAGAGAAAACAGAAATTACATCTCAGCAGGTGTCCTCACAGTATGGGAACAGAGCAGAGTCTGACTGATTTAGGGACCCGCGTGAAACATAACGCTACGGATGGCATGGCAGCAAAGATCAGAGCAGACTCATCGCTGAATTTGACTGCACTGTCCTTGAGTGAGGCTGGTTGAATGAAATTATAATTCAAGTTACTCTACTGAAGTATCAAAAGCAGCCCTGACAGCTAAATGTCAGTGATGTTAATGTGATTTATCTAATTCACATTGACGGGTATTTTGAACCTGTGCTACACTTCAGTCCCTGCTGGGATGCCAATAAAGACAGGCAGAAAATAGAGATGTCCACAGAAAGAGAGCAGTTAAGTTTTAAAAGTGGTATCAGCATTTCTACAAAGACTTTTTAATCTCCTTTTGCCGAGTTCCACGCCTTGGAGAAGCTATTAATTCCCAAAGCTAAGAGAAATCATGAAAAATGCAAATGCGTTGTTTTGGAAATTCATGAAAGATTCAGTCTGAAATGTTTTACTTAAATTCATGTAGATTAGAAATGGATTTTCCCCCTATTTGCTTTGAGGAAACAGTAATTTCTTCATTAAGATAAAAAAAATTCTAGTATTAAAAGCCTTCAGCTGAAAGAAGAGAGGAAACATTTAACAAGAAGAAAGCTTTAAAGCTTTTGAGATTTCATGCACTCTTCAGGAAGATGAAAGTAACATTTTTAAGTCTTAGGCTCACTTAGAAACATTTCGAGGTGTGCTGTTACCACATCTCACCAGCTTTTTGCACTCCAAAGCCATTTCAAATCTTATTGTGGCATGTTTGGCAATACACTTAAAAGATTACCACTTAATCTCGTTAAGTAAGTTTGACTTCAAGCAAGTGTCTATCTGTCCATCCAGCTGCTTATTACTTTTTGTTTCTTTGGAAAAGAAAGGAAATGAAAATCATTGAGGGAAAAAAATGGGACAACAAAGTCTGATCTTATTCAGTTTTTCTTGCAGCTGTGAATTTTACTAGACAGATTTTTTAGTAGATGGATTATTGCCATTAATTCCAGTGGGAGCAAGGCTGTTTCCGGAATGCCTCATTTTCTATGGTTGACTTTATTTTAAATGAAAAATGTTTCTGGCTTTGAAGAATTGAAGTCAAAGAAAGTTTTGCCCTCAAGTTCAAAGGCTGACTAATGGAATGTGACGTGCCGCATTTCCAGCCACTGTGGGGATGAAGAGAGGAGGTAGAGATGCACTTTAAGAAGGTGGTAGGCACCTACAGGTATAGCAGTCACTACAGAGACATTCTAGACTTGTACCCAGAAACTGAAGCCAGCTTGAGTCTGAACTCCAGATCCTCCAGTTTCTTAATGTAGTTTGCTAGATATCCCACAATTTTAATTTCACAGCATCAGACTTGCAGAGACAGAGCTCTAATGAAAGACAAAAAGTAAACAGGAGAATAAATAGAGTGGCAAAAAGGTACTAGAGAATGCGAGTGAGTTTTATGGATTGCCTTAACTCTAGTATTTCTTCAATTTCCACCCCACATTCTTCTGCAGAGTCATTAATTTCCTAGTTTTTTGAAGTGAAAAAGATAAGTAAAACTTGAAAAAATGACACTAGTCTGTATGGTAGGAATAGAAAAAGCCACTAAAAATTCTACTGGTTAGCTCTGAAGACAGAGCACCTCTGTTGCTCAGAGTGGCTGATTCAAAGTCTAACAAATGTGACGGGAATATTTCTACTGATTCCAAAGGTCTCTGGAGCTCATTCTGAAGGCACGGAACTTTTAGTGTTCGTACTTCATAACACAGACTAGTGGGAAATAACTTTCAAATACATATTTTTTTTTAATTTAAAACCTGTCGCACGGGCCCAGGGTGCTTAAAATCTTTATAACCTTCAATGAATTTCACCAGAACACCCACTGAGGTAATAGAACCTCATTTCTGCCTTCACACTTTGAGACACCAGACCTATTACAAAAAACCCAAACAAAACAACAGTTGCAAACATTTTTTTGTAACCACAAAAAGTGTGTGTTAACTCTTTTGTTAAACAAAAGCAACACTGAGTTGGAGTTTTCTGTTTGCTTACCTTTTAAATCAGGACATCTTAAATTGCTTTGCATAAGACAGCAATATTTCATAGTTGAGGAAACAGGCAAAGTGACTGCAAACTCCTTCAGTAAGTTCAAAAGTGGGACTAGAATTCAGGCTTATTAGATCCCTTCATGCAGCTCTGACCACTAGACATTGCTACTGTCTAGTTCATATCGAGGAAAAGCTTAGACATTTTAGCTCAGAATTAAAAGTGCAATTTCTGCAGTGTGGAGGAACCAGGCCTTGGAAGTTTGATAATGCAAGAAATGGAAAAGGACTTTCAGAATGGAAATTTTTATGCTACTGCTACTCATTTTTTCTATATACACAAAGGCATGTCTTGAAATAATTAAAGATAATTAAATTATACTGCTATTTTAAGCATTAAGATTTCATTTGCGTTAATAATTACCTGCATGTATGTACATGGTGTGATCCCTGCAAAACTTAGTAATTGTGCTTGGCTGAGACAGCAACGACAGTAAAACATTGCCTGAAAGAAAGACGTTGAATTGAACATTATTTTACTTCAGCAGAATATAAATTTTGATTTTTTTCTAGCCAGCTTCACCATTTCCACATTAGATTTTGTGCATTTTCTACATCGTGGAAGGTATAGCTAACTTTGTTGCAACAGCAACGTACTGATAATCAACTCTTTTATGTTCATGTTTCCACCTTCTGCTGCAGTCTGGGGCTAATTTTGTCTTCCATGTAATGAGAGAGACACGTTCAAAAACACATTCTCTTCTGTGTCCTTTCCCTAAAGAAATGCTGATAAAGTTGCCATCAACTGCCTTTTAACTCTCCATCCTTTTCCACTATCTGTGATAGAAATCTGTGTTGATGTTCAACTTGGTGCATTTTCTGCCATAAAATCCTACCCAGTAGTGAAGAAAATGGAAGAAATAGAAGGAAAGTCAAAACAGAGTGATAACATGAAATGGAAGACTTGTATAGCAAAGCTATGACCCTAAAATATCTTCTCTCATCTATATGCTAAACATTTGGATTGCACTTTCAGTTAACAAATTCTAGGAGGCTTCTATTCACTGTAAAAATAAGCACCACAAATGCAGCCAAGCTAGTCCATTTAAATAAGCATGGAAATGAGACTATTTTGCCAGGTAGACAAATATTGTAAATATTTATACTTGTACGAATAATAATGACAAAAGCCTATAGAAGCCAACTACAGGGAGACATCTCATGCATGCATGCATACATGTGTTTTCACCTGTGATCTACAGTGGATGTTAATAGTAAGAATGCATTGAATCTTAATTGTTACTGCTATCCTTATTCCAGATCTCAAATAATAAAGGACACCTGCACCAGCTTGCAGGAGAGCACTGCAGGCGAAAATTGCTATCTTCCTAGAAAAGGGTTACATTGATAATACTGAAAATACTGAATTAAAGAAATTCTTAACAAATGTTTCTCTGACGTATTCTAAGAGGACTTCAGAGCCCTATCTTTTGACCCTACGTAGAGGTCTAGAAAACAGCTTCGTATAACTCCTCAGTTATACTAGCTGAAACCTCACTGACCTCAACGAAAGGGTTTTGCCCTATTGTACATGCGACTGAACAGGAAAGAAGCCCACAGAGCTAAGTTAGTTAAGGAACGTCTGCCTCCAGAGTTGCAGGCAGAGTTGTTTTTTTGTTTTTGTTGTTTTTTGCCCCCTGAGAGCTGGATTTGGCCAAAGAGATGAGAATTTTTAAGAGAACTTGCTCACTTAAAATAACATATCCTGCTAACTTAAGCTCTTATGCAAAAATTCAGATGGGCTTTGGCAGTAAGCTCAGACAGTCTGTGTTGTACTGAAGAGTACATCCTGTTCTCTGCACTAAGATTTGTGACATGTCTGGACTCATATCTCAAAAGCTACTGTATTAGCGTCAGGAGAATGCAGGACTCTCTCCTACATTTTGTAGGAGATGGAAACGAGAGAAAATAATTGATCTTTTCTGGTACATACTATGTGTGACTGAAGTCTGGAAAATAGCTGGATAGATCTTGTAGTTATAAATAATGAAATGATATGATCTGATCTTTTTTATTATTAAACAATATATCCATCAATTTTCACTATCCTAATACTGAACTTCATCTCAGAGAAAGCTAAGGCATTACAAAAAGCACATGAAGAATCATATGGAAAAGAAACTTACGGAAGAAATATGTGAAAAGACAGTCCGACAGCACTAAAATCATAAAAAAAGATAAGGGAAAATAGAAATTTAAAAGGACTGACAACTGCACTGATGCTGTTTCAGTATGTGATACTCATACAGAAGATTGAAAGAACAGATGGCAGTGAGAATGAATCCAACAGCCATTCAATACACACTTACTTGTGCCTCTAGAGACTATTGTTAATTTTTTCCTCATCCCCTACCACCGAGAAGGGTAAGGACAGGGGTAATCTATTACTGCTTTAGTAATTTTGTCTTCTCTGTCACCTAAGAAGAACTATCAATACTAGAGACAGGCCCAAACTGTCTGATTAAGATCATGATCTGGATTTCAAGTGTCCAACACTTAAACTATGGTTGCGAGCGGGATTTGTCTATTCAGTAATATTTGGAAATCTATGGATATAGAGATGCATGGGCAAAGTGTGAAATTTGAATCTGGGTTTGGGCTCTGAACAGTGTAGCGTTTGGGGAGTAAATAGGTGGTGTACACTTGTAGTTTGGTTCACGCTCCTCTATTCAATAAGGATGTATATGGAGGTACAACACGTAACAATATAGATCAGTTCATAAACTACATATCTTGATTATTTGTTAAAGTTAGAGAAAACTAGGTGCATCATGAAGAAGAGACAGGAGAAACATAGTGCAATAGATGTCGCTCTGGGAAATGGGTTCTACAAATGATAACTACTCTCCCAGGCATCCACTGCACTGTCAATACGTGGCAGAGGACAACCTGAGGTGATGGGGGACATCTGGTCTGGAACATTTGGGTGTTCACAAGTGGGATTAATTAAAGTTAAAAAAATAATTATTTTTATTACTTATAGATATGTTTTTATGCCATGTTAAGTAACAGTCCTAGCCCTCCACCTCCCCCTCAAAAAACTCAAAGAAAACAAAAAGAACTCCTTGGGTGATGGGATGAAGCTACTGCAACGAAAATATGTGCTGGCCTTCCTAGCCTGTAAACATATGATAGAAATTTCTCGCTGTTATCCAGAATCAGCTGGAAGCTGATTCACAGGAATGGTGAAGTAAAAGCAAGATGGCAGTGAAAGGTATCACAGGCATCTGCTACAGATATTTCAACTACTTACGCCACTACTGACTGATTCTTCATGAAGGGTTGATTGCTCCCATTTCCAGCAGCTTAGGAGGATATCAATCCCCTTTTCAAAAGACCTGTACTTTTGTTAGCCAAAATTTAAACAATACAGATGAGACTGGCTAGTAGTGAGCCAACTTGCCATATCTGGAAAATATTTCCTTCTCGGTGCAGCTGAGAACAGATGAGTGACACTCAAGGGCTGATATTAATATTTTCAGTGTATCAATGAAGTTGGGAGCGCTGTGTGAGCTACGGTTTATCACATATCTGTCCCGTGCTCTCCTGATGTGGCTGCGCTTCTATGTCCTTGTTTCAGTCAGCAACAGCATCGTTGACCCGCATGTCCTAAAAACAGGGGAAGGAAGCGGCGGGGGGTGGGGAGGTGAACGGCTTTAGTTCCTGTGAAGGCCACGAGAGGTCACTCCAGCTATCTAGACCACAATTTCTCACAGCTTTTCAAAGGATTTGCTAGAGAGATCTGCCCGTTCCTCTCTGAGTTCGGGAAAATTACCTCTTCCAAACAAACAAACAAACGGTTTCCATCACCCAAATGCATTCCAAAGGTTATTTATAATTGATTCATAAAATAAAGAAGCTTAAGAAAGGGTTTGTATAATTTAAATATTTTACTGATCCAGAAAACCAATGAAGGACTGTACAAACATGAAATGCTTGGATTTGAACTCTAAGACGCGCGTACACATGCATGCACAGGCAGCATCATGGCTTCAGACTTGAAGAACTGAAGGTCTCCCTTCCTATCCGTCCTTCTCCCTCCTCCCCTTCACTACTTTGTGCATCCTCCATACACGTTTGAGAAGAAACGGGCTGGCAACCACGGCACTTTCCTGTTCCCTTTGTTGTGCCAAACAGGGTAAGAGATGGTGGCTGTACAAGCAGGCTCTAGTGATTTGTGACAGCTAGAAGTTTTTCCCAATAGGAAGTCAACAGACAGTGTTTCAAGCGTTGTATCTTCGAGGTGCGTGAACAGTACAAAGCCAACAAATCCTCATAAGACTCACCCCTCTAGAAGCAAACAAGCAAGCAACTAAATTACACTCTAAACAAACCCCAAAGCTATGCTACTGTTCAAAACCACATCTAGGGATGCCTAGAGCTCAATTTTTGTCTTAATTTTGATTTGTTGAAGCATCACTTTGACTACTTACAGTTACACTGTCAATTCGCTACACTAAAAAGATAGCAAAGTAAAAGTCCTGGGCTCCTGGGCCTCTGTTTATTCTGGGAAGCCTACTGTACACACAGCCAACGCACCACACAGCTTACTTAGAAAAACTTTAACTCTGTCTTACTGCCAGTTAAGTCTTTTAGCCCTATTGCTTTCCTTCATACTGTCATCACATCTACCTGACATGATGCTAAGCTTTGCAATGCATTCAGTTGTTTGCTTAGACTCAGATCTCTGGTCAGCAAATAGTGTGGTAATGTAGCAACACAGCTTCGTAGAGCTTCTGACCAAGCGGCACAACATTGACCCCTGGTTACCTACACAGCATGATTTTTCCAATTTGTGACCGAGCAGCCCATCAGATCTGTTTGATAATACCCACACGCCTGAAAGAAACATTTCACATGACGAATTCATCACGGTTTTAGGTAAGCTATTGAAAAAGTGTAATCTTTCGTTGAAAAGCAAACAGTACTCAGAAGTTGGCCACGGATCTACGTGTGAGACTGTCAAATCCACCTCCAAATCTTCGTTTAGTCCTCTGTGTGAGCCATTACAATTCTTCAGTCTTCCTGAGGATTATCTACCTGATAATCATACCATACCTGCTGTACACCTACTATTCTCCAAAAATCCCTGATATTAATTATTCGGTTTGTCAAATAGAAATGAAATAAAACACTTCTTTTGTGAAAGAAAAGGTCTCCAAAAAACCATAATGCAAAGAATGACGTAACGACTTAGTACGTCAGCCATGAGATTCACATAGAAATGGATTCCTAGTGCTTATGAAAACAACCAGAACATGAGGTCTCTGTCAGGCCTACTTCTGTGTAACATACTTTCTAGTTTGGAAGAAAAATAGCTTAATTCTAACTGCAATCATGCAGAGTCATCTATGAATAAATACCTCATAGAAAGGCAGCTTTATGATGTTTTTTTCTGCAGGTAGGATTGCTCTTGTTCTCCAGTGTTAGCATAAACTCTGGCAACTAATGCACGCTCTGAGTTACTGGTGAATGAAAGACAACGTGAAAATCTACTGAAGTTTTATTCGATATAAATGTTTTATTTAATAATCCAACATTTACCACTGTTGTACAATTACACAACAGTAACCAGATTCTGATAACGGAGTTTGGAGTTTTCAGTGAAACTGATAAGTAGAACTTCCTTTAAGTGATACTTTTAAGTAATTTTTTCTTTGCAATTAGCTCTAATGCTCGAAGAACATTTAGTACTGTAAAATGAAACAAATGGATGTAGACTTTACCAAAGACTAAAACTCCCTGTATCATATGAACTCTACAGATCAAAAAGACAGCTGATGAACAACTCTCATATAGTGCATGTGGTAGAAATGGCAACCACTCAACCCTCCAGCACTGGGTGAACCTCAGAACGTTTGAAAGTTTTGTTTTGATCACCTTCCAGAGAATGAAATTATTATCTCACCACAGCCCAACCTCTTTGAATCTATAAATCAAATGTCTTATGAACAGGTTTTCTTGTAACACTTTTGACAATTCCTGGTTTCAGACAAGTTGAAAATGCCATGAGAAGAGTCTTAGAACCAGTATGTTCTAATTTTTATTTTATTGGAAATTATTCATTTACCAACACACTAGAGTTCACCACATTTATCTCATACTGTGCAGGGAGGCAAGGAATGCAAACAGGCTTTGACCACTGACACATTTCATTTGGCTTGTGGGATTAAAATCCTGTGCACTTCAGAATTTTTGGTTTCAGCAAAGCTCGCAATTCTGCACTGTATTACAGATTTTTTTTTTTTAAATTGCCAAGAGTTGTCAATCATATCTAGCTTTGCTGCAAAAATTGTCCATATTTTTTGCTCATAAACAGTGAAGTTTTATCTTCAGTCTGCTCTAAAACCTTACGTGCTGGCATTTGCCACACCCGCTGGACTGTATTCCTAGGAGACATAATTATCAGACCTGTCACTTCTTCCTCCTCACCTTTCTCATCTTGTTTTCCTAGAAGTATTGTAGTTTGTCACTCTCAAACTAAAATGGCTAAATTGTACCTTATTCCTTGCTTAATTTCCACAGGCTACTCAGCCACATGCTATCTTCTGCTCCAGAGAGAAAGGAACCACTTTTCCCTTTGCATTCACATCCAGGATTGGGACAGCTTGTGTGAATGCAAGGGGAATTGTCATGTCCATGCCAGCTGAGTTACAATAAGCTACAGTCCTCCTCTTTTGGTGTCTAACTTCTTTTCCAAACATTGACCAAACAAAGCCCGTATTAACCAAAGCACGGATGGTTGAGTATTGACGAGGACTTAGTCTGGGTATTATGAGCAAAGATGACTTGCAGTTACGATCAGCGTCTTTTAAAAAATATTGCTGAACTGAACACTACAGGAAAATCTGTAAGAGTTTTACGTTCACTAAGGCTGAAGAATGAGCACAAGATTTTATTCTCCTAGGGCAGTGGACCTGCCGCTTCTGTGAATACTCTTCAAAGGCAATGATCAGCCGTACTCTGTCTTTCAGAAGATGTATAAATAGTCTTGGAAAAATCTTGTGCTAATTTTGCTATTTCCTTAGAAGGTCAAGTTCAGGCATCTCTAAACTTTGCAGCTCACATCTTAAACGAATGGTAAAATTTAAGCTTCTCAAGGCGTGCACAGCTGTAATCCAGCCTCTGGTTTCTAGGGACCAAAGGTCAGCACATTAATCTATTCGGGATAATTCATAGAACCTCTTTGGAGAAAAGAAAAACATTAACATGAAAATAAGCCATGTTTCCTGAAAATGAATCAGAACATTTCATGATATAAACCAGTATCCCAATGATGACCCAAGCCAATTACTTTAGTGTGCTCAGACTCAGACTTACTCTATCCTGTTTTATAGCAAGCATCACAGAACTTACGTTAAAAGATTTTTTTTGAATAAGTAGTTTTGCTCTGATGATGAAGTCAATTGCTTTGAAAAGCAGAAAGAAAATCCAAGAAATGTTTCTGAACAGCTGTGATATGAAAAGAATCAAACCATTTCTCACAGCATCATAAACAGCAACAAAAGCTTTAATAACAACAAAAATGTGTGTGAAAATTTGTTGTTACTACTACATTTGAAAATGACTGTCATTAGTTGGCAGGGAGTGTAAGAGGTTTTTAAGAAATGTCTTTTGAAGTGGTGTTAGGAAAGCATTGTAACACTCTGCAGAACCCAGCCTCAAATATCTAGAAGTTGAAGCTGACATAATTTACATCAAAGATAGGTTATTGTTAGACAGTATTTTTACCTAGCTCCACTTCTTCACCAAGGTTTCATTATTTCGGTTCTTTTTAAAACACTTCTTCTTGCTATTTTTGCATAACAACAGGTGGCAGTAACTGTTCGCATGTACAGTGACCAGATTTCCAGTGTACAAAACAAGAGCTACCCAGCAATGATAAAAAGAATGTAGAGAAATAATCTATATGAGAATATGAGAGCAAGGAGGGATTTTAATTTTCAGATGGAGGGTTTTTTGCTTGTGGCAGTTCTCGGCTACTGCATGTGCATTTCATATACTAACAGAGACACGGAACTGATTTAGATGTGAAGTTCATTGTTAAGCTTGGGCTTACTGTCAAATTAATTAAGTTATTGCTCGTAATGTTATTTCCACTTACGTAAAGACCAGAATTAACAGCAAAAGATGAAGCATGTGCATGTGCTTGCATGTGTGTACTTATATCTGTTCACGTGCGTGAAGGGGACTTCTTAACCTGTCGAGGTTTGTTTTTCCAGGTGGTGAAAGACATGTGATAGCTGTCACACTTATCCCCCAAAAAAGATTATAAATGTCCCAAATGACATCTTCTCCTCTCTCCTTCTTCCCACAAATTCTCCAAACACTCCAAAATCCAAATCTGGGTGAGACAAAAGACCTGGATTGACACGGGCACAACTGAACAGGCACGTGGCAGGAAGCCTAAAATACTTTGGAGGTTTTGTGGGTGAATATTCCCTTCCGACTTAAGAATTGTGTTAAAAAAAGTAATTTTGTTTTTAAACCATGAATCATTGTGTTTCTGGCGATGGGAACAAACTCATTGCAAAGAGCTGATGACCTAGAGAAGATACTTTCCATTAAGCTAAATGAAAGAAGTATGATAAGCGCATTTCCATATCTAAGAACAAAGCTAGTGAGGAATCATACAAGTCCTGAGGAACATCAAGTTGCATGCAGTGCTGCCAGAGCCATGTAAGAATATGCTCTTTGCATCCATCACAAACTTCGTGGAAATGTTCCACGAGCACAAACGAGCTGCAGGAGTTGTTCAGGGGCTTGATTAGTATGGATCCATTATCTCCAAGGTGCTTGGCTGTGCTGTGTTTTTACTGCTATGGAGAAGGACTGCTGAGAAGGCATATTCTAGAAGACATTCCTTCTGCTGTGCAGTTCCTTCCACAGGGGATCCACTAAGTCAATGAGAATTTTGCATGGCACAGCATCATTAAATATTCAAGGATTAATTCAGTTGCCTCACTATGAACTTGGTACAACTATGAAGAGAAATGAATACTGAGGATGACAGAATGATCTCTTCTGAATTCCTGTGCTGTCATGCAACATGGATAAATAATGAGAAATAAGTTCTTGGCAAATGTTAAGTTTGGCTCCTGAGAGCTTAGACATAATGGTAATATGATATCCAAAGAGTGCAATGCTTAGTCAATTAGATAAATAGCCTGGTTTTGCTCATCCTTGTCCAATAAATTTGAGAACAAATGACATTAAAGAAACCCAATTATTTCTGCAAACTAGGTACTGGAACCTGGCAAATGACTGAGGGATATTAAGTGATCCTTCATAGACATGCTGGTTTGGAAGGGGGAGCTGTTCGATTGCAACGCAATGTTAAACAAAGCAAGAAAAGCCTCATGTAGCGCCAGATATAATCCAAAACCTTGTTTTGTTGCCTTTTCTCTGCTGAAAAGCCCAGCTACTTATTAGTCCTAAATCAGACTTGCCAAAATGAAGAAACCTGTTGGTCTTTTCTGACTAACACTATGTGCTATATAGAATTCCTGTTCTGCTACCCTAAAGACAGCACACAAATAAGCTTTAACTAATAATGTTTGATCAATACACTTATATGAGCATGATCTCCTCCAACTGCCAGCTGCCCTGAGGCCACAAAGGGCAAGACAATATAAAAAACCAAAATTGACTTGTGCTAATTCCACATTAATTAAGCTTCTTTTGACTTGTCTTGTCTATTCTTAAGGACACAATGGAAGATCTTTGCATGCAGAGCAGCAAACATGCTCTTCTGGGATAATTTCAATAATCTCACTGTATCAGGAAGATTCATGCCCTGAATTCATGCCCTTAATCAAGTTGCAGCATGTTAGGGCAATCTAGAGAGGGTGAGTAACGCTATTATTCATTTCTGCACGAAAGCCGATGTTATAGCTTAGTACAAGGCAAAGGGTACAAATTTATATGTGCTCGACTAGAAGTCTTTTTTTCCTCCACTGTACAGAATATGTGATACCTGTTTCTTTACATTCTATCATAACCACTTAGGCTTGAAATATTTTCCCTAGTTATTCACACATATACTATCGTAATAAACGTAAACTGAGAATTCAGCTATCAATAAGCCAATCTGTTAAAGGTTTGTTTATGGCTGAGGTAAGCACATCAGCAAATATAGGGCTGTCAGCTTGTACGTTGCCCAAACACCATCAGCTCATGCCTCTACCTGAGGTAAGGCAGTGGCCTCTTATAGTGATTGATTTGGGCCATTAGCTCCAAATCAAAGTCAGTTTCAGTTCATCCATCTTTCTAGAACCTCAGCAAAAATGTTGTTTGAAAATAAACACTGGCTCTTCGTCTCTTTTGTCAAAAGAGCAGCAGGCAGCTGATCGACATGTCACTAACTACATCTCCATTTCTGCTGCCACAGCAGCAGCCTCCTGGAAGCCGTGCTGCTGAATTTAGGTATTTTGTCTACTTACAGTCCCGAAGTGCAGGTCTGGAGGAGGAGAGATTGCACTTCTTTCCAGTAGCATTGAAAAAAGGTTTCTCATAAATTCAGGTCTGCTGAATGTAAAAAGCAGACTTTGATACTTAATCCCTCAGTCCAGCTGACTGAATTTGACTCAAGATCAGGAAGCGAAGGGAAAACGTGGTTTTAAACCACTTTTGCAAACCCTGAAGTATCAAAGCAATAACTGCCGACAAAATAAAGCACCTGGTGGATAGCCCTAATCTACGGCAATGTGACCGTGATCCCGCTTTGGGTGCTGAACACTTAGGGATCCACAGGACCCTTTAACCATGGTACTACCTAGGCGTGACCTACAATAGAAATCAAGGTGACCTGGAATGGAAGTGACTCTGCACCCCTCGAGGATTGCCCTAATAAAGCACAGGTTTACAAACGGCTGGTTAAAATGAAGTTAGCCACCGGAGTCCGTGCGAGGGCCTGGCTTGAACACAATTAATTCAGAGCAGCATCTCTGTCACCAAATATGTGTTTGTAGCGATAGGCCTGCAGTACCAAGTGTTTGTAGGTGCCTGAGACAAAGATTAGTTCTGGGGATGAGAGTTAACATTTCTTAATTACCAAAGTTCCGTCTGCCATACCCTAGGCAAGCAGAGTGCCAGAGTAGGTCTAAGCCCCAGCCGAAATGGATGCAGAAGCCCACTAACCTCTCATGGCAGTTGTATCACACGCTGAGGCAAGGCCTCTCTCTAAAATAGCTGTTATTTACATGTTTTGTGGTGTTTCAGACATTCTTCTTTTTGCTCAATTTTCCTTTTAATTTAGAAAATGATCTTTTTTAAAAACGTACTCTGCTGCTGCAAGCACCAGCATGTCAGCTCAGTGGTTTGGGGTTTTTTTTGGTTTATAGCGGTTCACAGTATGTTTTCGCAAGTTTGACTAAAAGACTCCTCGCAAAAAATGCAAGAATCAATACGGGGTTGGGTATTCAAGCATGGGGGATTATCTCACAGTCCTTTCTTCCCTAATATCTCCGTAATGCTGGTTCTCCATAACCCGCCTCCCTTTGATTGCCCTCCCCCAGCTCTGCTCTGACCCGAGGCAGGGGGGCCTCTGCGGCAGTGTGGGTTATCTGAGGACTCCTTGCCCAGAGCCCTACTGCTAAGAGACAGAAGTTTACACTTGTGGAAGTACAGTAATTCTTTAAAGAAATAATTTTTGATGGACCCTTGTTACCATAGAGTCTTTTTCCCTTTGCATGCCTTCATCAACAACCATGGCAAATTTCCAGCTTTTTTTTTGGCTGGGAATGGGCATACTCTTAAATCCAAACAAGCTAATTATTAGTAACTTCTGATGGAAGGAGCTAAATAAATGTGATGAGGAAACCATCAAAGCTTGGGCTTAGCTTCACTGCTAGGCTCAGACATTAGAAAAATAGAAAAAGTTTCTTTGTACACTTTGTTGGATAAGTACACGTTGAGAACTGCAGTCAATATTTTTCGTTAGCATTTTAGGAGCTGATAACTGTTAACAGGAGGCTTTACGGGGGAAGCTTCAATGCTCTGGCTTATCCTTCTGGGCTACTGACTGGCTTGTCTCAGTAGGAAGACGTGGAGAGACCTCCTCCTGCCTTCTGTTGAGAATAAAGAGGATTTAGTACAAATTGAGAAGTCGCTTCATACAGAGTGTCAGAAGGGACCTCATTGTAGCTGGCGCAGCCGGCTGAAGTCTGCTGGAGCCTGCCATGCTTTTGCTGGGTCAGATTCCTCGCCTTTTGTTATTTGAGCTTCCTTCTGAGAGCCTGGGCTGCCTAAAGGGGTAACACAACATTCCCTTTCTTTGCCCTTTAATCCAATCAGAGGGGCCTTGCTTTCTCACAGAGGGCTGGAATACACACTAAGGTTAGCTGAGCAGCTGTGAAAGTGAGGTGAAGATTAAGACTTTGACTCTGATCATACACTTCAATATGAATGAAGCCAATAAAAGGGAGATTACCTTTCTTGCTACTTTTCAAATTTCTTATCCATGAGGCAGCACTGTTTACAGGAAGCTTGATGCAGTTGACATGTCTTTGCCCTATCAGGTGGAGAAACATTTGCTATTCATGTTAAAAATATATTTGGGAAGAGTAGGAAGGAAGGAAGTAAGGAAGGAGAAAAAAGTGCGGGAGAGAGTCAGTTTTGGATGGTAGCAGATGGGAGCATGTCAAGTAAGAAATGTAGAAGTACTCCTCTGGTTGCAGTCTGGCACTTCAAAGCAAAATGAAGAGGCATTTCAAAGAGGATACACATTATTATTTGATTAAGATTCAGCTTCCTGAATGAAATGTGCATACAATTATTAGCATGATCATAGTAAGTTTCATAAGAGAAGCCTATTATTTCTTTGTTATTGGTTCATATTAGCAGCGTTCAGCCTCCTACCCTGTGTATGAACTCCCACTCTTTTTTTCACTTTGCGTATATGGATGGGGTGTCCAAAACTAGTTGCTATCCTTTCAGTTTTGAACACAAATCAGCATCACATGGCAGGTCTATCCCCAGACTTGGGGTGTGTAGAGAAGTTGTACTCAGACAATACTTCCACAGTACCCTCTTTGCATCTCTTGCTGATGGCGTTTTACCTTCCTGCCCCCTTAGGACTAAGTTGTTACGATGAAGGTGGTGGAACACTGGAACAGGTTACCCAGAGATGTTGTAGATGCCCCATCCGTGGAAGCATTCAAAGCCAGGTTGGACGGGGCTCTGAGTAACCTGATCTAGTTGAAGATGTCCCTGCTCATTGCAAGTGGGGTTGGACTAGATGAACTTTAAAGGTGCCTTCCAATCCAAACCATTCTATCATTCCATGAAGACTCAACGTGCACTCAACAATAGGACTTTACCTCTTGCCTTATTTCTTCACACTGTTAGTTGTGACTAACAGGCTCTGTTTCGTCAGCCTGTGACACTCAGGCTTTTTAAACCTCCTAATTCTGTATTCGGTGTATTAGAGCTAGCAAGCCTGCTAATAGTCCTCAAATTTCTCTTCTTCAGTCCTGCTGAGGACCAGAAGGAAGACTTACCGCCTATATGAAACAGGCAGATTCTACGTGACTTTCTGTGGGGGCCATAAACAGCCCACCTTTGAAGCTTGCCAGGGACTTTTCACTGCTTTTCACCCAGCTAAACCGAGATATTTCCAATCAGAAAGAACTTTAGGAATTCAAAGCCTGGACATAGCACTTCATTCTGCCACAGTTCAGCTTGCAAGTTATGCTGCAAAAACATAATTCTTAAAAACTTAAGCATCAAGTGGTGTCAAAACAGATTTCTGCGGAATTCAGTGGAAAGGCTTTTACAAATCCAAACCTGACGCCAAAAGCAGAGACAACTTAGTTCCTACAGGTTTTACTTTCTTTTCCCCCTCTCAAAGCCTTTGTACAAAATGACGATACGTGTGAGACCGAACATACAAGTTCCCATTCTGCATCAGAACAGCAGTTCGTTCTGCCCAGAGCCTTTCCCTCAGCAGTGGTCAATACCAGCTCTTTCTAAGGAAGGACCAAGCAGCGGTCACCGATAAGCCTCTGTCATAGAAAACTGCCTCATACCTTCTGCAAGTAGGTTAACTATGTATAAACTCCTGTTTCTCTCTTTTTTTCCCTTGTCTTTTAAAAATGTTTACCAGTGCAGACATTAAGTATTTTTTAATGCAAATAATTACTCAGTTTCTTTCACAAGCCTTCTGCCTTGTGGAAAGGAGTTTCACAGGTTAATTATGGTCTTGAATTACAAAAAAATAAAAGCTTTACTCACTCTAAATTTGCTGCCTTCTGATTTTGGGGGAGCCCCCTTACTCTGTTGTCATGAAAGAAAGGACTATAAAAGTTTCTTGTATTTACTTCTCTGAAATACTGGTATTTTGTATGTCTACCAAGTGAACTGCATTTAAACTCACTGGGTTTTATGTCAGTCTTCGGTAACCAAGAGAGATTCGAAAAAAGAAGTCAAATTGGGATTTACTTCTTCGGCATCGTGCTGGGAAATAGGAAACCCTCTGTTTAAAAACCTGATTTTCTAAAATCTGGGAATCCCAAATGGAAAGAATCAGAATGTGAAGCCTACTGGGGGCTGGACAGAACAAGAGAAATACTAAAGGAAACTGTTTCCATAGCATAGCATTATGTCAACTCAGAGGGAAAAAATCACTCTGCTGCTTGACTCAGAATAGCTGGATGTGAAACCAGTGGTGCCATCCACTACTTGATCCCACTGACAGATTTACTGCTTGCTGCAGAGCTGCTGCTGCTGCATGATGGAAATGGCAGGTGCACTCTGCTACAAAAGAGGATTTCTGCCTCAAACATCACCTCCATGCACATGTGTGACCACAAGCAGCCAGAGGGCACAGGGGGACAGCTCAGTGCGTGCAGTGACTTGTGAAGAAATGTTGCCATTTTCTTTAATCTTCCCAAGGACAATCTCCTTGCTAGCCCATGGCTCTATCCAGGGCAGGCAAACTGACTTGATTCAGTGCCAGCTGAAATACACTAAAAAGCAGAAAGTGGCAACAATTAATTATTGGGCAAATAAACAGTATTTACTGCGTACTATTTACGAATTATCTCTCAGTTCTAAGGAAGATTTGGATTATAAACCTATTAAAATAGCATACAGAAAAATGCACTGGAAACACTCTGAGAAGTATTAAGTGGGGCCAAGTCATAGCCCAAGATCTGGATAACCACAAAGGCTTGTCAGTACTAAAAATCCGAACCTGGATTTAAGTGTTGATATTAACTGATGATATCTCTTCGTTACTATGTAGGTAATTACTGTATCTCAGTGTGTATCTCCCAAACTACTCAGAGTTCAGTCCTTCTACTTCTTTTGAAATGTTTGACTTGGCTACGAGTCTTTTGCAACCAAGTTTCCTCTCGTACCAATCCAAAAACCTCGTGCCTTCATCCTGGCTTGGCTTTACATCCAATTTGTAATTTCATTGAAGTAGAAAGACTATATTTGGAGTGCATTAGGTTGAGATTGTTCCATTTTACTTTCATGTCACAATAAACCCCTAACTCTCAAAATTCTTCACTCAACGTCTTTTGAAGTCAGATTGAAGTCTTAAATATAAATTTTAGCACTATATCTTGGTTTCAAATCCCCAAAATTTGAAATACGGGTACAGAGTGCGCTGAACAGGTTGAGCGACTGGTATTGGCCGTATTTATACTTGTATCTGCCGTATTTATACTTGTATCTGCCCCAGATTGCTTCAAAGACTGGTGAATATCATTTCAATGAATTCTTGAGGACAGTTTTGTAGCATAAAGATTCACTGGGATCAGATTCCAATCACCAATTATATTAATATTTTTTTTTTGGTAAGCACAATATAACACCATTCTGGCAGAAAATGATAATGACATTTGCATACAAATTCCCCAGTGCACAGTGTCAGCAATCTTGCTGAGGATCCGGCAGCTCCAGGATATTATAATCAAGCCATACAGTCCTCTCATTACATCAGCTAGCATCTCTCGCACAAAACGGGGAAACCAGGGATATCTTCAGAGTTAAAACCGAAGAACCAATCTTTCACACTACCTTGTACTGCTATTATACAATTTTCAGTGAAGTTCTTTCTATAAGTAAATTCGGAATGACACCTCTAGGTTTTCATTTTGTCAGGTTTTTGTCATCACCCTTTCTAATTTAACATACAAGCTACAATCCATACAGCTTGTATGTTTTTGATACCCACGTAGTATTTGGTTATCAGAAGGACAAGGACACTTGTATTTGTCTTGCTCCTTTTTTGTTTGTCTCCTCACTGTCCTTCCAAACACCTGCGGCTGCAGAGAAAAAGCTGTGAGCAGCAGGCGCGTGCCTTAAACAGGTACCGACGGGCTGCTGGAAGAGGGCCAGCAGGCACATTGGGTGTGCTGTATGCTTGCAGCATTACCTCCATTTGGCATCGCCCTCTACAATTGGTCCTCATGTGGAATGAAATTCTGTCTTCCATTTATTATTATTTTTTATGAGATGGTTACCTTTGCTCTGCATTGCGAACTGTGCAGTACCACTGCAGAGCAGTGCGCAGAAGCCAGCTGCCCAAATGACTTGGGCTTGCCATGTGGCATCATTGCTCTCTGCCAGTAGATAACTGTGCTGAAGAACGACTGCCTACGGCACTCCCCTTTCCTAGGATGAGGGAAACATGCAGGGAAAACATACTGGGAAAAAGCCACCAACTTTGAGACACTAAGCTGTAAAACAGTCTGGCAGGTGGTGCCACGGAACTGACCCCATTTTTGACAGCGCATTATCTGTTTTCCCCATTTCTGTAGGCTAGGGAAAGAGCAGGGGAGCTGCTTTCATTCACATAAGTTTTCTTTACTAGTTACCCACAAAAATGCAAAGTTAGATTTGAAAAAGTCTACGTGAAAACTTTGATGTTTCCCATTACACGATTGCCAAACTCTGGGAAGAAAAGAGATTCAGAGAAATAGGGCAACTGCTTGCTTAAAAGGAGTTGCAGTTAAGACGCAATCATCAAGAAGGTCACTTTGACATTCTCCACCCATCCTCTGGTATTATTTATTCTTAGAAAAGACAAAAAAGAAAAAAAAACAGATTTCGCGAACAGAACAAATGCCAGAAATAAGAATATGTCTCACTGTTTCTCTGGGATATTTTTGCTATAAAACAGAGACAAATACTTTTTACACCTTTCCCCTTAAAAATGCATCTATTCATACCACACATCTTTCTGCCATGTGTTGAACCTTTCCTTTCCATCTGCAACTGCCTCAGGAGGATCTCGTGGATCTGGACTGTTCATAGTTTCACAGCAATTTGCATGCAATAGATTGAGCATGTTGATAATTTTCAAAATTTCAGCCTGTTTTGAGTTCTAAATCTCCGCAGAAAAATGATGCTAAGTTCAGAATAAACAGACATTTCCAAGTTTGAGCGTGATAAGTACAAATGTTTTGCTAATGATGTGTGGTATCTGCTCAAAGAGAAAGGCAGCTCTGCTCTGCCTAGCTGAGCAACAGATTTTTCAAATACGATCAAGATATTCATAAGCAAAACCTAAACTTTTTATAGCCAAGGGAAGGCAGGAATTCTCTTCCAGACATAATTGCAGAGAACTTCAGAGTCTCAAACTGAGTTTTTTCTCTATTACAAATTAACAACTACTGACTCAACACAGAGGAAAGCCCCAGAGAAGAGAACCTTTTTACTGATCACTCTGTACTGGTAATTTCAAACTCCACCTGTAGGGCTCATAAGCTAACAAGGCCAGTGCTCACTCTTATGGTTAAGAATAAGCCATGAAAAATCAGCTAAATTTTAAAAGAAAGTAGTAAAGAATCAGTGCGTACCAGTGGCAAAACCGCTCTGCTGAAGAGCTCTCAGTCACGAACAGTCTCTGTATGTTGACCACCCTTACCTCCAAGGCAGGTCAAGGCTGAACTACCCACTGGTTCCAGACGCCTATAGCCTGAGCTAACAGGATGTTATTACTCCACTGCCATGTCTGCTCACACACCTTCGATCTCATGCAGTTAGAAATAATGCAGTTAGATTAACAGATTTTAAGTCCAGAAGGGACCGTTATAACAATTTTAGCCTGACCTTGCCTTCTAGGGTCACAGGATGTCACCCGGAGTTGTGCCCAAAAAATGGCATTTGAACTGCAGCATAGTTTGCATAAAGATGGACAATGCTGCTTGATCGCATATGCTGTTATTAACTGTGTGAAAAATTGAAACAGGAACTTAGCAGTGAAAAAAGCTATCAGAGCCTGCTACCAGAGTCTGTTAGGAATATATGGAAGGGTGACTACTGAGAGCAGAAGCTAGAATGACAACAGAAAAATGGATCGGAGCAGGATCTTAGAAGCTAACCTACAAAAGCATTTTGTCTCAGAGGTGAGAGTAATGCTATCTTAAAATAGTGACTGATTCACTGAATGAATGACAGAATTCCTGCTAACATTAATAGCTGAGGCCACCTTTTTCACACCACGAAGCAAGCATAGGACTAATACATTAGGAGGATAAGAAAGGGTTTTATTAATGTTCTCAGGGCAGAGTTGAGGATAAAGATCACAGTTATGGCACACAGGTAATCTCACATGCTTTGCAGCCGCAATAGCCACTCATGTAGACTTGATTTCACAGAACCACAGAATGGTAGGGGTTGGAAGGGCCCTCCAGAGACCATCCAGTCCAACCCCCTTGCTGAAGCAGGTGCCCCCAGAGCAGGGCGCACAGGAACGCATCCAGGCAGGTTTTGAGTATTTCCAGAGAAGGAGAAGATTTAGCAGAAGATGTAACAATATGTATTAAAGTTCATAGAACGTGCCTTGAGTTTTTTACTGAATGACTTTAACTGACCTCTCTTCTTCAGGGAAAATGTATTCATTTGCAGATAGTTTTCTGTCTGCAATTGGGAAGGTTTAACGTGGAAGCTTTTGCAAGAGTGCACTTGAAAAGTAAGGGTTCAGTAATGCACTGAAGTAATGTTGAGCACATATATGCTGGATCTTGATCCAAGACCACAAAATCTTGTACTATGTTTAAGCCTACTGGATTTTTATTTTCTTTCTCATTTCCTTCAGTTTCATAATAGCCACTAATTCACACTGGTTAATATGCAAAATACAATTTTGGAGAAAAGAGAAAATCACTAAGTGCAAATAACCTTCCCTGATAAATGTGATATCCAAGAGCACTAGATATCACAGAAAGTTATATGATGCTAGTAAACAGGAAAGAAGGAGGATGTGGATAGCCAGAGAAGATTCAAGTCTCACAGGACCAATATATAAACATAATGAAGTGCTGGTGGCAATTTGGCATTTCTTTAGCTTTGGGGAATAGAAGGTCAGGGGTCTAATTGTATTGCAGAGAAGAAGAGGTCTGCAGTGTGGGGATGTGTTAGGAACCGTCTTAAGAGTTGGAGCTAGGAAATTAGTAAAAAAAGAGAGAGAACCAAAGAGTTAAACAACAAGGTAAGGAAGGACAGTAGTGTTTATGAAGGACTGAGGCAAACAGATGGCCACTTCAATACACATAAAATGTACAAGATATGGAAATGTGAATATACCATCAGGGAAACACGTCATTTTGAAAGAATGACAGCTCTGAGGTCAGAGATGTGCAACTGGATTAGACAGAATCCTAAACTGAGATTAAGGGGGGGTCTGTGTTCTTAGGTATGCAACCCTTATGGTCAGTTCCAAAAAAACCCTGTTTGCTATTAGCATTAGGAATCTGCCTTGAGTCTTCTTTTATTTCTGAAGATCTGCATCACCCAGTTCTTTGCTGACCTTCTGATACACATGCCTTGATTTTCTTCCTTCTGTAAACACAGTCATGTTCTGCAGCTTCTATATCAAAACTCATTTCCTTCAAAGCACAACACTGTTGCATATAGTAGCGTACTTGTCATACGAGGTCATTGAGAATATACAACACCACATTGGTCTGGAGCAAAGCTGAACTGAAAACGTACATAAATTTAGAGAAGGGAATGGAGTGGAGCAGAAGGGTACCTTACCAATCTATGTCAAGAACATAGAAAAGCAGTCTTTATAATACAATTATGACAGTTATTTACTGATCAACGGAACTATGTACGCACTGGAGAAAATGCATAAGGAGAGGCGGAAAAAAGAGAGAGAGATGCTTTTGGTCATTTAATCAGGATGATTGCTTACCCAGAGAGCTGCTTTTCTTAAGAATGTTGCTCAAGAATTGCTCAAGTTGATTGGAAACGGCTGGTCTCACCTTGATCTGTCCCTGTTGAAAGTTACCTGCGCTGTAGATTGCAGTAACTGGAAAACTGCTATCTTTACATTCACCTTGGCCAGTGGCTCTGCCCAGAGGGGGAAAAAACAGTCTCAGCATTTGTTGGTGTATCCTTGACATGTCAAAAAAACAACAGTAAGCCTTAAACTTCTTCTAAAGAGGGAGTGATAGAGCTGGAAGGAGCACTTTTGTTAATTGGGAGATCTTCCTCTGGCCAGTCCAAACCCACAGGACCCTTTCCCAGAGGAAAAGGTTTAATTCTGATTTAATTATTTTACCTTGATTTAATTATTTTAGATTGGGAATAACAAAAATACATTTAATGTCAAGAACAGAAGTCTTCTTTTCTTTTTCTCAATAGGTGCATCAAAGTCGACAGACTGCAGAAGTCAGAATAAGTTTCCAAAATATGTAGAATTCATGCTTTTTATAGCCTGATCCTGTTCCCAACTAAAAATCAAGAGGAGTTTTGCTGCTGACCTCTGCAAGAGGAGAGCAGGGCCTTCAAGTTGCATAGTAAAATATTCTTTATTCCTTTCTGGTTTAATGCCTATATAGATGTAGGCTGGAGTAGGATGAAAGTGTCAGTTCTTACATTTAAGGATTTGTGCTTTATGAGCCTTGATATGTTAATGCTTCCTCTGGGGCTATTCTGGATGAGTGCATTGCACAGGTGGCCCACTGCAATTTATAGACACAATAATTGAACAAGAGAAATAAGAGAAAAGAGTGTTTTCAGCACATGGGATGCAGCTGGTTCAACTACTTTAGCAGGAGGCATAACTTTTGTATGACAGAGTCCCTTTCTAAAACATAGGAAGAGGACTTTTTTTCATGGAGACCCATGTGCTGCTTTTTGCACTTACCCTGCTTGCTTCGCATACCAGAGCATGCTCTGAGAGTCACTTTGTCAGGCCCTTAAATGAGCAATTTAGTCTACTATAATTTATACTGCTAGGAACTCTTTTAAAACAAACATCTGTTGAACCAGGAGTTGACTTGAAAAATGTGTAACTCCCGTGAACTGAACAGTCCCAAACCAAGGAGCATTAAACTCAGCAAAATGATGACATAAAGCAAAAAGCAAAACAACTGGCTACTACAGTTACTATTAAATAAAACTAAGCTCAAACTAACATTTTCATTGCTCTCTTATCAGCTGTTTACATGGTTAACCTGGACTTTTAATGTTGCAAACTAAATGTCTTTACACATGAAGGAAGTTTTTCTTGAGGAAACTGGAGGAAGATGTTAATCTGCAGCCATTTGTCTTTCTGAAATGTAAAATTATGAATAAACGAAATATTAGTACTGCTAGGAAACAAAATATTACAGAACCTGCTAGGAAAACTTCTAAACCAAGAAAAGATATGGGGTGCAAATACAGGAAGTATTTAGGTTTCTGCTTTTTTTTAAGGAAAACACTAATTATATCTCAACCTTTCTGTGGATTTAAAAAATGAAAAAAATGTGATTTTATTCTATAAAGCAGTAACAGTTAAAAGACAAAATCAAGTCTTGATTACCTAATAGCATGTGTCCTGGTACCACAAGATTTGCAGTGTCTTTCAATCAGGGTTTGAGGACAGAGGCAATTACCTTTCAGTACTTTTGTGATGCCAATATTTTTAAAATGTCTTAATACTTCTTACGTGTATTTACATTTAACAAATATTACAGTAATTAGTGTGCTTTGTCGTATCTTGATGTATATCAGATACAATTTCTGGTTACAGAAACTTAATTATAAATCAATGCTTACTCACAAAAACTGTTCTTATTTAAAAAGTTAATGAAATGCTATAATTCGCCAGTTCTGTTTTATTCACCTCTTCTTCCTCTTAAAAAGTAAATAGTTCATTGCTTTATATACAGAAATCTTAATTTGTCTCTTTGTATGTCTCACAACAGTACAATTTTTAAGTTCTCCCTAATCCAATCCAAGTTTACGTTATTGCAATACGTCACATGGCTAATTTCTGATATACTAGGCATTTTGTCTTGAGGATGAAATGGGGCAGGTGCTGTATTTTTTTATTTTATTTTTTTAAGCTTCTGCTTTAAATTCTCACACTTTTAATCTAAAGAAAAGGCAGACGTACTGGCAAATAATGAATATTTTAATCTAGAATTTACCTTAATGGGGAAAAAACAGATTGAGACATTGCTCAGCACATGTGGGATTGGGACATGAGTCACTGACTCCGGTCTACTTCTAGGTTTAGACAGTTGTAAACAAGCATCAGTGTAACCCATCGTCTTATCCCATCTGGAACTCAGTGCCAAGTTTCACAATCCTAATTTCGACCAATTTTAATTATTATAATAACCACATGAGGTATAATTTCTTCTGTTTGATCACAGTTTACATAAAGACAGAGGGGGAGGGACTCTATCATCTGATTTTGGCATTAAGAAAGTACTTTGGTGGATGCATAAGAATTATCATTAAAATATACATTCATCACACAGCCTTCTCACACTTCACTTACACCAACAAAAAGACTTCTGCACACCAAAGTCAAAATAACATCATCACAACACAGAAAGAGGTGGACAATTGACACACACTCCGCTCCTCATCCCTTCACCGCATTATTACAACAAAACTTCCCCACAATTATTTACAACAGATTTTAAGCATAAGAAAGGTTACTGAATCTATATGCTTGAACAACTTAACTGAACTGGGACTACAGACAAGGAACTGAGTTTAGACACAAAAAAGCACGCACAGTTTCAAAGCAAACTTTTTTAAAAAATAAATAAGAATTTGCAACAAGCACATCACAAATTTCTACAACAAAATGTATTTATAGCTTTGTCAGAAGTATTCCTGCATTATCCCACCCACTCCTCAGTAGCAATCTTTCCACTCTCTCATTGTCAGAAGGGCAATGGAGGGAAAATGATAGTCCTAGATAATACCCTGATGATCTACAGAGCTGTATTCCATACCATCAGGACTTCAATTTCGTGACTTTCTATTTAATAAAGAAAAACAAATTATGCTTGAAGTAAATGATCAGTTGGAATGTCACATAATCTTTCAGGGGCCCCTCTACAAATGTGCTGGAGACTTGCTAAAGGTCTGCTATTAAAACAGGAAGCTCAGCACCACCGAAATGCCCAAGAAAGGCAAGAGGACATCACAGTGGTAGCAAGATTACTGTTGTTCTACAAATTTCCAAATAATTTAATTATTTTTGAGACCACAATTTAACAGAGCACTCAAGCAGACGTCTCCTATTAAGCTCACAATATAAACGACACCTGCTTTGGCATCGTGCTGTTTATACAAGTTTCACCAGGCATAACATCCTTGGCAGTTGCAGGTATAACTTAAACGACCACAAGTTTCCAGTCTGTCTCACGTTTTATATGCTGTTCTCATTTCACAGGAACAGCTCGTCGCTGCGGTAGGCCAACTGGGGAGTATATCCTCCAACTATGCTCGGCAGTTGCCTTTGCAACCATCACCATGACCTCATTTTCAGCAGCCCCAAGCACATACCTTTTCTAGTAAAAGCCGGCCTATTTCTGCATCTCAGGCCACACATGATGGAAGAAGAAACTGTCTGCTACTTCATTTATTGTGATTTACTAATTTTAATCACGTGCTTTAGATGAAGGGTGAAAATTTTACACTTTGCAGTTTTTCTGCTGGGCTGCAGGAGTAGGGACTACACTGAGACTTACTTCAACTTGTATCATGCTTAAAACCAGAAAATTTAATTGCTGTTATGTATTTATTATAATCAGCACTAAAACCACCTTCACCAGAAATAGTGATGACATAATTACGGTGTCATATATTTGAGTGTATCCGAGTTTGAGTCCTGTACTCAGCCACAAACTTAGGCTAATGCATGCCTCTAGCTCTAAGAGTTCTTCTCATTCTAAAAATAGATTCTTCACGTTTTTCCCTGTATTGCAGCAAACTTACAATCCAGTTAAATGCTGTTCAGAGAAGGGAGCTGAAGAAATTGCTCCATCTCCATGCCTCCTCCTTGCTCTGCCAGAAAGCAAACAATTCTGCTTTGCTCATTGATTACCAAAATAGTTTCTTGATGACTTGTTAATTTGATAGGTCAAGCAATTTATTAGGTGTTTCCTGTGTTTCCAGCTACAGTCTGCATTGCAAGGAAACAAGTAGTGTCTGTGGCATGGAAGATGAGTCTGTGTCTGATGAGAGCCATGTGTACCAAACTCCCATTTTTCATAAGTGCTGTCATTTTACAGATGCATGACCCTCTTCTCCTGGTTACAGAGGAGGGGGGGGGGCGGCTGGGGGAAGATAATGTACAGGGTTCAGTAGAGAAACCCTTGTAGGCAGAAACACAAATCATGTCATGCAAACCAGAACAGGCTACAGGAACATCACATCTCTTTGCAGAAGACAATAACAGATAGGACAGAGAAAGATGGAGTCTAAGATGATTAGGAAAACAGGAATGGTTAATGGATAACAGCAACGTGGCGCCAAGCAGTTCATTCCATGTCATAAAGATATGAGGCAACACAAACAGAGAGCAGGTAAAAGGTCTTTGAAATTCATCCAATCAATGCAGATGCAGATTTGTGTTCCCAGTATATTTGACAGAGAACAATATGGTCTGTGGAAAAATTAATGTATTTCAAATTAAGCCTTTTGTTTTCTTAGCATCTCTTATTCTCAGTGTGCAGTATATCATCTCCAATTTGAAATTACTTTTTCGGTTTTGTTATTTTTTTTTAAACAGCTCTTCTCTGTGAATTCTAAGCACTTTCTTTTGCCTTGAAACCTGGGGTTAACATGTATCTTAGGAACATAATTTCTTTTTTACATCAGACCAGTAAGCTTGAGAAACAGTCTGAAACACATGGGAGTAATTCCACCCTGTTCCACACCTCCTGTGGAGATCCCTACTGTACGACTATTGCTGCAGAATTTGATCAGCTCCCATTGCAGGGTGAAGACATAGAGGGATCAGTGTTGCTAAGCCTCTGGCCGAGAAGGGACTCAAAACTCTATCGTGTACGTATATGGGGCAAATTGAGATATCATACTTCCTCTGAAGATTCAGAGTTAGTAGGGAAGACAGATTAACCTGTAATTCTACTCTGCTTCATTTAAGGCACCTATTTTTATTTTCTGTTTCAGCAGAAAAATACTCTCAAACCCTCTAATTTTGATTGGCAATTTGTGGCAGCCCAGTTTTGCAATACTCGGCACACGTGTCACAAAGTACTAATCCTGCAAGAGCACTGACAAGCTAATTTGTGATGATATAACTGCTCAGCCATCAAGGGTTCAGTGTGTTTATACACGAAAAGTGCTTGGGACCAGGCTGTGGCCGGCTTAGCTTGGGTGTTTGAAGGGAAAAAAAAAAAAATTCCCTGAACTCCTCACTGTTCAGAAGCCCGGATCCCTGGCACACACAACTTTCCAAGTACATTGTGGATCTTGTACAGCCATCAGGTTCTCGGTAGAAAGCAACACGAAATGACATGAGAGCACGACAGCGTCTTTTGAATCAACCAGAATTTGTCTGAGAATCCAGTCAAAGAGCTTCTGCTCTTGCTTTTCACATTAACACTCCTTGTAAGAAAGGCAGTAATGTGTAGTCACTGTAAAGTGACCATCAGTAAGTGGACATAAGTAACCAAAACCGACTAGTACTGGACAACTCTTCAAATCTACATGACAGAAAATACAAGAACACAGCCAACAGGCACTTCAGTAACCTGCTTGTTTTTCACTGAATCCTTTACTTTGGTTGCAAGTGTTGATCCTTATTCAGGCAAGATTTCACTGACTTCAGTGGAAATTCTGACTGTAAAAGGAATGCAGAATTTTTTTTCTCCTGTAAACAGAGGTTCTCTGGAATTGCAGCCTGCACGTGATAAACCACTGAAACAATTCAGATCCATCGTTCTAATTCACTGTGAACAGAGCTTCAGTATATCTCGGTTAACAATAAACATAGGCTCTCCTCTCAGTCCTACTGAAATCCATGGCAAAACTCCCAGCGACTTCAACGGGAGCTGTAGCAGACCCTGGGGCTTTGACCAGACATGCGACAGTTTAGCATTCTGCCTGCTCTAACTACAGGTCAAACCTTTCATTTCGTAAAATACAGAAGAGAAAAAGAATGCACTTTCTGCCTGGTTGATGGAAAAAAATGTGAACCAGCACTAGCAGGCGTTTATAATAAAAAGTGTTACATGGAGAGCATGAACCTCATATCACTGAAAATCAATTTTATATACTCATCCTATAATAAAATCCAGTCAATATAATGCTTTCCCACAGGTTCCAAATAACTAAATGACAGTTAAGTAGCATCATTTGCCCCAATCAATTACATATAAAAGCTAAATAGATCAAAATAAGTTACATCTAACCTATTATAAAATAAAGACTGTTAATTATTGCAGAGTTAAGACTAGAATTGAACAGAAAATGATGTGGTTTGCTAGATAACAAAGCTAGGAAAACATACGACTAAATCTCTGTGTGCCATGATTACATCACATTTGATAACACTGTCCAAGATGCTGTTGTTTATTCTTTAGATAAATGTCCTAATCGATAGACACATGAAGACAAAATAAGAGTAATTGAGAGGTGTATTTGCCTCTCTATTGGTACATATCTATTGAAAGCAAATAGAATTCTCATCAGTAAAACCTACTTTGAGTCTGATTTGCAGTTTTTCTTCTGATTTATAGCTTTTAGAAACATGATGTCAGGGATATGGCAAATACTCAAGCATTTGCTCAGCTAAAAGATAAAGAGCTATAAAGCCAGCTGAGATATGACACAGTAAACAAGGTTTAGCATAGTACACTCAAAACTGCAGGTCACCTTTCTTCAAGACCAGAAAGCAGTAACATGTCCCCCATTGCACAAGGGTTTATGGAGGAGGAGTCTCTTAAAGGAGACTTAAATGTTCTTTACACGATTCTTTGTCATTGACAGCAGTACAGAGCAAATTCTAAAAGCTCACACTTTATGCCATTAATCCGTTCCCCCCCCAAATTGTATTAATAAAGTCTTGTAAGGGAAGTTTTCACACCTGAATCAGCATCAAGCTTTCACTGTGTCAGAACCCCTACGAACACACAGGCTCACTGGGAACTGGCAGTACAAAAACAACCAAACGCTTTTGATTCTGAAGGCGTTTTTAAACGTATTTCCTCAGGCAGCAGTACCACTCCAGCTCGGTTTACCCCCACCTCTAATACTTGCTGCAACTGTCTGATGAATCTGCTGTAACCCAGAGCAGTAAAATTATTTAGGTTTAGAAAAACCAAAACACTCCCAGCTAAACCTTCCTCTCCTCTCATCTCACCTAAAAAAGCCTAAGGATTTAAAACATAATCAGGACCATTTCAGTGGCCTGGTTTATAACCCGGCTCTCCAGACAGTTACTTCAGCACAGCTGAGGAGAGCACAGACTGTGATGTGGGATTATGAAGCTAGAGAAAAAAAGGACAGAGAACTTTTCACAGTGGCTTTGCCACTATCAAAACCATGAAAATAAACTGCAATCTAAGTCTGCTTTTTTACTTTGACAAACTACGCACTAAGCAGAAATAAGCACCTAAAGAAAAGCTCAGCTCTGCTTAAGTCAGGGAGTTACTCATCACTTCAGTGAGGATTTCACCTCTTACACCTAACAGGATTTGTCTTTTTCAGTGCAGGCAGCCGAGGGTGATGGCATGCGTATTTTCTATCAGCTATGAGTGTAGGGCTTTCCCTGCCCCTGAAGAAAACAGCTTCTGAAGACCAGACGCAAACATTTATTTTCTGTTCATTATTCCTGGAATGCTCTCCTGCTTCCTTGGCCTTCTTAACCATTGGCACTTTGTAGTATCCTACCTGTAAAGTGGGTGTTAAAATATCTATCTCACATGGCATCAATGACAATTAATATCCATGCTGAGCTTTGAGAGCCTAGAATGAAAGTTAGTACAGTATAAATGCCTGGGTTTGTTCCTAGTGTTCAGAAAAGCCTTTACAAAGCTAATACATTGCATTAGGAATCTTTCTGATGGACCAGTAATGAAACTAGTGAACGGAACGACTGGTGACACATCAAAAGAGACCCTCTATTCACCCCATCTCCCTTATTTGTTTTTTGGCGTTATCTTTTTCCTTCCCATCTTTCCAATGCCCGAGGCATAAAAATTTACATTTTCTTTGCATTCTATCCTTAAGAAGAAAAGAAGGGAGGGGGCAGGAGGGGAAAGTAACAGAGATAAAAGGAACAAACAGCTCTAGATATCAAGCAGTGTAACCAATTCCTTAAAGTTGGTCTGTGCTTTTGAATATTTTATAATTTATGAACTGAAAACACATTATGCTTTGATTTTCAAATAGCAGCTGAAGTCACGTGCCTGTTCTGAACATTCTAAGGGATAAGGAAACTGATGGAGATAAAAGAATATTCACTTGTTATTTTCAGATGATCCTGGTGGTGTTCCAAAATTCTACGGCAGGTGGTGCGGAAGGCATTTGGGAGGCGGTGGAGAGAAAGGATGAAAGACATTTGGAAGGATGCTTGAGAACAGTTTTCAGTCATGTGAAAATGGGTCCAGATTCTCCCCTTAACCACTAGAGTAACAACATCACCTGCTGCTTTTTAAAGGCTTTATAGTTTTAATGGTGTTATTAAGCACCATAGCTGCTGCCAGGTACGCAAAATCATAAGACAAAGACTTTCTGCATTTCTTCAAAATTGCCATTTTGTGAAGTCCTTCCTTCTGTGCTTAAAGGCTGTATCTTTAATTCATTCGTGACAAGAGAGTGTGATCTGACTTGCCTTAATGTTCTGTAATGTTCTAGGTAAGCTTTGTATTATAGTATAAAATTCGTTGCATTCAGTGAGGAAAGGCTGCCAAGGAAAAAACACACCACTGAAAGCAGGCCGACTGTGACACATCCATCTCAATGAGAATTTCAGTCAGATATTAAGAGGGCCAGTGCCTACGAAGATGATAAGCCCCTCTATCTGTGAGCACACCAGAACAGAAGCACTGAGCATGGCTTTACACGCAAAACGCGAAATAGTTCTCTCCCAACTTTCAGCCAGAGCAGCAGCGTAAGAGACAGGCAGTACAGGGATACTGTACAACCTCAGTCCTTGAATTCTGCAGTGATAAGGCAGGCTCCCAGGATTAACAGCCCTGTCAAGGGTAACTCTCTGAAGTGCTTATTTGTTTAGAAGAACCACCTCATTCATCATTAAGGAGTGATAGAAATGGAAGCCCTCTGACACAGTATCTGTAGTCTACCTGGATGTATGTTTTCTCGCTATCATGGAAAGCAGGAGATAAAACCTCGCTATCTGGTTTTGAAAACAGTATTAAAATGAAATATATTACTTTTGTTTATAATGTCTGGTTTCTAAGATGTTTATTTTATTGCTTTTCATAGAAATATTGCAAGCTAACTTGAAACTATGTAGTTTACACGATGAGCAGAAGTATAGCTATAGGAACACAATCTTAAGTACAGCAATACAATTTAAATTGCCTTGCCTTTAAGAGAGACAGCTTTTATTTTTACTTTATCTGAACTCTAAATAGATGTTTTAATAATGAGTAACAACACTCTTCTGGTAAAATCACAAAACTGATCTTTTGTTAAGCTTCATTTACATAAAAAGTGAAGTCATCCAAATATTTGTAAGATGAAAAACCTGAAACGCTAATCTAAAGATTTTTATGATCCTATACTTCAAAATCAGCCCATCTTTCCTCTACATCTTAGTTCAAACTATTGGGCGGTGGGGTGGAGGGCAGGGTTCCAATAACATATTTTAAGAGCTGTCAATGACTTGTAAATACTTGGAAGCCAGAAGACTAAAATGAAGATGGTAAGAACCAAAGGAGACTGAAGAATATAAAACACTACAAGAAGTGCTGGGAAGCAACCCCTCACTCTGTTGGTGGTCTTGTAGATACTGGACCTAATTGGATGTTAGGAATTAAAGATATCCTGTTATGTCATTTTGACAATGTGTGTAGTGAAACAAACTAGGGAAGCTCTTGTTTTACCTATACAGACTCCATCAAAATACATATATAACTTCTCAAATTCAGAAAAACTGTCATTTACTATTAACGGCAAGCGTAAGATTTTGATAGAATCGTGGCAGGAAATGGTAATTTTATTTTGCTATCAGTCCCATGTTTCACAGCCTGTTACCCTCTACTAAATGCATTGGGAAAAGGAAAAAGAAAACCGTAACAACCAACCAAAACTTGTATTCAGTGTTTCATTAATTTTCCCTGTTTTTTCTTTCTGCTGAACAAACACGTACAGTGAAAACTATTTTAAATGACTGTGCAGGGTATAAGCAAACTCTCAGCTCATATAGGAGCAGTCTGGAAATGGAGACTTTCACGCGTTTCAGCACGAGGAAAGAATTATGTAGAATCACTGTCTTCAACACAGTAATGGCGTAACTAGAAATACCAAATCTTGACAATAATTTGGCATCACAGTTGATACTGCCACTGTTTTTAAAATTAGTAAGTGATGCATGCTGTGTATGACATAGTGTCAGTCACCGGGCATTTGAAATCATCATGGATTTCTGCTGTGCTTCTGATTTTGTGGTTTTTTTTAAACATCTGATTATCCCTGACTGTTCAAGAACTGCTCCCTTAGAAAGTGCTAATTAAGATACTGAAGAGTCTCATCTAATATTTATACTTCTGGTGTTGCACTAGATCATTTTGCAGTGCAGGAACAGCGTCATGAAGAAGGAATTAGAAGCAGTATAGCTTTGAGCCTCAGATAATCCTTCACTGATTAGTGAGATTCGCATCATCACCTATTCTGAATGCACTCCTCTCAGGATGTTGATAAAGCCCTTCAGTATCACAATATGGACTTCCAAGCACAGCTACGGCTTTTCTACCCAATCAAAGTGAAACCCTCAGTTCACCTGGTTAAGCTAGCTAATCCTAAATCAGCTTTTAGATTGTCACTTAACAACTCTGAGGCACTCCAGAAGGATCCCACACAAATCCTGTGGTAAATGAGGCCTAGGCTGAGTAAAAATGAACAAACAAAAAGCTTTAAAGATGGACAGCAAGTTATTTATCTAAGACGTATTTTTATTTCTTTAGAGTGAGAATTAAGATGTCAGGAGTCGGACAGTTCTGTTAGATTTGTCTTCAAATGATGATGTATGCCTGCTTAGTTTTCAAATGATGACATATGACTACATATAAAACTGCAGACTAATGCAAGTAATGTGCAGAGGGTTTGATACTTTGTCATTTTTGAATATGTGGATGACTAATAACACAAAATTATAGGATTTGAATTTGAAGAATTTGAAAAGTTTCAGTAGTTCTTACATATTTCTTGGCTTTAAAAACGTCTGAACAACCTGAATTTATTGATGGACTCCCCAACAGTACGTCACTGCCTTCGGATGAAATTTTAAGCAAAAGCTACAGTCCTGTGTTAATCCCTAGGGCTACACACTATACAAAAAGCATTGAAAATCCTTCTTGCTTTCGGAAGAAAATCATCTCCATCGTAGGCGGGGACAAACTGTAGGCTGGCAGCAGTGTGGCTGTAGCTGCTGATAGGCAAGCAGAATGCAAGATAATTCTTGCATCTGTTACTAGAGATGGGCACTAGGTGCTGCCCAAGCAGGTCTGCACTTAGGCTTCTTAAGATTTCATAGGCCATTATGTAAAATTATCCCACTGAATATAGAGGGATTTGAAATCTCACACTGGAGTTTGCAGTAAGGTAATCATACAGGAAATACGCTCCGAGGTTATTTTAGAACTGCGTGACAGCTGGAAATTGAACTTGTAACACAGAGTTACTCAACTTTTAAAAATCACCCTTTTGCAGTGAAATGAGGGAGCAAGATTCCCAACTCTACCTGACCAGTGAGGGCACTCACAGCAAAAGCTACGAGTGGCAGAGAATAAAGATCTTGCCATCTGAAGCAGATCACTCAAATACCAATGACAGAATAAGTAGAAAAAACACACAGAGATCTAAGTTTATTATCTTTCATACTGAATTGTTTAGAAATAATAAATAGAATACACAAACCCTATACCATGGTAGTTTATTTTGTCTTGTGGGAAGTTTTAACAGTTTCTGGGATTAAACGGCTTTCCCCTTCTGTGAAAGGGCCTGATGTAAACTCTTGTACTGAGGCTTAAAGTCTTTAGGTTGTTAGAAGTTTCCATCAGTCAGTCTGTGTGTCAATGGATAAAAAGTTGGTCGCTGATCTGACCTGTTCATCGCTCTCTGGAAAGACGCCATCAAACTACAGACACATTTGGCAATGCTGGGGGAGGAGGGGGGAATGGGAGAACAGGGTGATTCGGTGAGAAAAGTGAGCTCCTCCCTGCATTAATGCTGGGCCACTGAGACAAAGCCTTAGAAAACTCCAAACCAATTTTGCACATGTGTATGCTCACTTTGTAATTGAAGCCTCCATTTTATAAAATCCTAAGAATTACCTGTGTTTGTCTGTTTAAGAGAGAGGGAAAAAATGAGCTACTTTTTACTTCTGAGACAGGTTAAAAGAGCCTGTGTTGTTTAACATGCTAGCTCCATGATTTTGCTGAACAACGTGTGCTTGCGGAGTTACACATCCGTTAGCATTAGCAGGACAGACTAGCAAATTGTCTAAGAAAACTGCAGAAGATGAAAATCGCTGTTAAGTTAAAGTTATCTAATATCCATTCACCCGGATGAGAATAACAGTTAGAGTACTTTTCTAATTTATTTTGAAATAATTTTTAATCAATCCCCTAGAACTTCTGACAGCTACAAAAACCTCTCGCTTAAATCCAGCATATTACTTTTTCCTGTGAACGCGCTATGAAATTATTTCCACTGATGCAGTAACCATCTTTTATGCTGAGATTGTTTTTCTAATTGCTTAAATTCATCATTTCAACTGCTTTTAGTTGCTTTTTCAGAAGCAACAAATTGATGATGAATTATGTCTGATTATGATTTATGTCTATGTGTCATATTGAAATGTCTTTAATGAGAGTCAGCATTTTCTACCACCTGACAAACTCAAGTTGTGCTTTTGTTTCTCGCTCTTTAGAATGTATCCATCTCTAAATCTATACCTGCGAATATTAGAACAATCCAGGACCAAATCCTGAAACACAATACATAGGAAATATCCTTCCCCATCCCCCTCCCTGCCCCGCCACCTCAGAAATGGGAGTCTTGCCTCAAAAAGAAGTGAGTAGAAAGGGACTGGCAGTTTGTCTGCGTTTTGGCAAAAAAGGTTTCCTGCCTCTGGGGATTCCCTTAATTCAGTGGTCAGCAGAGAGTATCCGTAGCAAGTGTTTAACCTATAAATTGAAGGCAAATCTTCTTATTCTGAAGGATGAGAAACAGTGGCCATCACAGGCCAGATCCTGAGATTAGGTTTTACTACCCAGAGATTAAGTTAAGGTACGTTCAGGTAGTTTAATGATCCACAGATCACAGGCTGTTCTTTGCATACCAGTCCTGCTCTGTAAATTTGCAGGAGCCTGAAAGCACTTCTAATTTACATATTTAAAAATATGGTGACTATATCTGGAAAAGAATAAAACAAAACGTAATGGTAAATTGTTCTGAAAAAAGGCAGTTTAGCTTGATTAAGTGAAAAAACGCAGCAGACTCTAGAGGTATTTTCACTGTGGCCATATATCTTGAGGTATGTATTAATAAGCCTAACTGTATTAATAGGCCTAACAAAGGCTAAAGGAACGGGATCTAGTTCACCTAACTTGAGATGTCCACACAGGAGACTGGAGTCCCACAGGCTGCCTGTTTCCTCTGTGTGGTCTGTAAAGAGCTATAGACAATTTTCATGTGTTATTCACCTGATGCATTTCAACAGCTATTTCAGATCGAGGTGGCCTGCACTGGTTACTTTCCTCTAAGCACGCAGACTGCCAGGAGCAACGAGTTTAGATGTAGATATCTGAACGTGGTCAGATGAGTCCTACTGTGTGAATGCAATATTTGTCTTCCAGACTAGAATGGACAGTAAGTCCAAAGAGAAATATGTTGTTTGTTCAGGTTTGTAAAAGTACCCTTCCGTGCTGTCCAGGAAGCTATAGCAGCTTCCATTGCTATACTATATGGTCTGCTTTGTAGGCTATGGAAATTGTAGCTCATCCACTTCCAAGTTTTACTACAAGTGAGAAACTGCCTCATGCACATGTTTTTGAAAACAGCATTTAGAGACCAGCTATACCTATCTGGCATATGGCAGGCATGTCACGTGCCAGAACTTCATGATGAAGATGCTCAGGTCAGGGGTGCGTCTTGTTGCACCCTGTTTGCAGTTGACCAAAACAAGCTAATAAAAGTTAACCAGGTTAATTTTTATAGCTCTTTCTATTAGCCAAATGCAGAGTTTATCATTCAGGAGAAAGGTAGTATCATGATAGATGGAAACCAAACATTAAGCACAGTCAGCACAAACAGAAGCCAAGCATAGGTCACTGGACAATCAAATCAGGCAACAATGGTTTAGGAGGGACTGGGGGCATAGTTCAACACACAGCACAAACCCATTAGTTTGCAGAAAGTAGAATATTCTTCTGAATTTTACTGATTAATCTGTTTTTCAGAAGCAAGAGTTGAGGAGTCTTTTGAAACTTGTCAACAATTCATTCCTCCTCTCACATTTTCTAGAGAGGTGGAGAACTCCCATCACAAACCTTTGTGGTAGGTTGCTCTGTGATAATCGGTATCTGATGGGGTGGGATAATCATGTTACACAATGGTGTGGGTTATAAAACCCCCAAAGAATCTAGTATAGACAGAAAGGGTCAATATATAAGGAACAAACAAGCTGAAAAACTAGGCCCAAACTATGCCACTGAAAATGGTTATAAAACAAGGCATTCTTATGTCTAGTAAGATCGATGTTCTTGGCCTTGATTTCTTGGAAGATTTCCCTACATGTTAGTATTGAACCAAGCACTCTGGAATAGCATTAGGAATTTATATTCTGGGGAAGCCATCTTTTAGACAAAATAAAATCAAAGTCCCAACTAGTCAGGATTTTTAAGTGTTTGTTCCAAAATGAAGTGTCTTTATCTCTAGTCTTCAACAGATTCCAGATCCTGTCATAACTCAGTTCTTACTGCAGTTTCACTTAGATCTTCAAATCTGCATTACAGCCCAGTTACACTGCGTACGAAAAAGTGATTACAAACTACCACTGCTCTTGAGGCACTGCATCACTGTTTAGTAACAATGAATTTGCATAGAGCTGTATTTTGTAATACATTCACAAAGAAAGCCACTGTAGTGCACTGTATGTCTACTAAAAGTATATTCCTGTAAAATGACCGTTTATAAACCACAGTTAAAAGGATCTTCTGATTTTTTTCTATCTGTTTTAAAATGTTTTATATTTATGAACAGACCAAGTTTACATGACCTGGGCTAGCATGTTTTCTTCAATGGAAAAAAAAAATGGAAGGACATTACCATTGTCGTATACTAGTGAATGAAATGAAAACCCCAACAGGATCAGAATCTAGGACGGCTAATGTAAGAGGTAATTACATTTACTAAGTCTAAACAGACACAGGAATGCATTGTCCTTTAACCTGAAAAGAAAGCAAGAGACGGGAAGAGCTTACCATTATATTCAGCATAATGTTCTGGAACAGGTAAAAGACAGAAAACTTACTGATGTTGACGCCAGCATTTGACAGTTGCATGTTGTCTAGTTTAAATGTGCATTTGTGCATGCCTATGTCTGTCTATTGGCACTGCACACACAAAACCTGATTTTTCAAAATCTTACAAATAATTTGAGGCTTGGCTTACTTCAGACCCCTTCTTAATGTATCTTAACTATTTTGTTCATCTCTTTTTTTTTCTAAGATACCACTCTCTCTAGTCATAATAAACAAGTGACTATACTGAACAGAAGAACTGTGAGAAGAGGATCTGGCAAAGTAAATAAATAACTATACATAAGAGCAGAAATATTCCACTGCAGGAATGCAGAATTCTATCTGCATTCACTGGCATCCTGGAAGGCCGAAGTGTTTTATGGGCAGTACCATATGTTAGAGAACAGAAGACACTCATGGGCATTTTTATGAAAGCAGGGAATTTGCCTTCGGGAAGTTTTCATGTGTTTGTGGAAACTCATAAGTTTCCTATCATTTTCAGGCATCTGTGATTTTCTTTTTTTTTTTTAACATATGGAACTGTCACTTCAAAACATGCCCTTGCATCACTATGAAACGTGTATTTCATTTCTCTAATCCCCTATGGCAGCCAGATAGAAAATATATTTTAAAACTTATTATATTTGTTGTGTAGTTAAAGGTATAGCTTGAGCTTCTTGTATTGCAACTTCAAACTTGAAGCGTTCTCATCGATGAAATAAAAATGGCTGGTAAGCACTGCTTTTGGGCTGAGGCAGTTACCACGCCTGGTGCTTAAAACCCAGCTAACATCGTAACTGAAAGAACAAAGTAACAGTAAGTCTAATCTATAGGCTTTTGGATACAAATGTCAATACCAAAAGTCCAGGAAGAAGTGTGGAGAAAAAATAATCATCTGTTCTGTAACTGCAGAATATTTTATGGTGTACGGCAGAACTAGCTCTCCTGACTCCATCTTGTTGTGTATAGGTTAAACGTGAGCAATTTACAATATAATCATACTGCTGAAAAGGTGTTGGATGCAGAATATGAAAGATGAAAATGTCTCCAGGAGGAAAATATTACTGGTGCCAATATGCATTACAAACACTAGGAAAATGTCCCACTTACAAACTAATATTTAAAAAGAATATTGCTTTGTAAAACGATTTTCTTTGAGTTCATTACAGAGCTCTGAAGGTCACTACATTTTTAGTTTGCATAAAAACCAGAGAAACATCTTTCCCTCAATCTCAGCAAATTCCTAAGTCACAGAGAACCTGCTAGCATTATATATAAATATACACAAAGTATAGGAATGATTATCAGTACTTCTTCAAAGTACTCTCGAGCCCCTTCACAGTTTTCAGATGAAAATACAAACTCATCCACCCTATAAGCAGACTTCCCAACAAATATGTATACCCTTGGAAAAAAAATAAGGGTCTCCCATACTTCTCTTCCACTTGCAGGACGTCACTTAGAGAGAAGCAGCTAAGCTACCCTAAGCTCTCAGACTGCAAATGTTATTTGGGTACTTCAGAGGACAGACACAGAAGTTGCCTTATTTTCCTCCTAACGTGCCTCCTACCTACACCACTACCAAGACAACATACAGTTTCTGCGAGTATCAACACACCACGTTAAAGAAAACCGGTCATTAAAAATATTCCTCAGGGAGAACTTGACAACTCATTACATTGTTTTACACACTGACACCAAAACATACTTGCCTATGTGAAACAAAAAAAGTACACTTGTGATGTGTTAAGCCCAACTTATTTTTTACTGTGTTTATTCATTTGAACACTTCAAGCTGGAACTCTGAATCACTCATGGTTAACTCTGTACAAATAATTCCAGCGAAATAAATGGGCATAACAAGGCTGAGCATGCGTAGCATTATTTGCAGACTCTTCTAAGTCACTAGTTCCTAATGAGTCATCTGCATTATACCCCGAGAAATGCTACTACTAGAAGAGTTTTGAAAGTACCTACAAGAATTCATTTTTACCATTCAGGCTTAACGTGCATAGCTCAGTCTTTGAACATACTGGCATGTTTAGATAGCTGCACATATAATATATTGAGACAAGGTAAATCCCCACTTTTCTTTCTTGTCTTTCAGGTATTTTCAGTGGTTTCTTTGTGGTTGTCATTCTATTTGAATTTTGCAATCCTAATTCTCAAAACCAGCTGAAGAGTAAATAGAGAGGCTTTGTATTGTGAAAAAAAGAGGCAGATGAACAATAGATGGCGAATAATGCAAGCTTCTTTTGCATTTCTTCCTTTACGTGAACTAAATTTAGAATAAAAGCTTCTCTCAGAAAAAATGAAATGCTAAGGGAAAACTGCGCTATCATGAAACAATTTTAACCGGCTAAGAAGTGCCATTCGATATCTTTGATACGTACACAAAACCCTCTGTCAGGATTTTCTCGGTGGTTTTTTGCCCAATGTCTGTGGGAATTACCTGACTATTTTCAGTGCACAGCTGCTGGGAACACATCCCGATGGCTCCCATCTCTGACACCGCAGTCCAGTCTGTGGACTCTCGTCCAGCTTCTCCTGGGGCTCCCTGGAACTAAAAATCCTATCACGAAGTAAATCGTGCACTGTCTTTCCGCTTCTCTCTAGATGGCAGCATTTGCCTTAAGGACTTCCCTCTAGATGAGCATTTCTCATACAGGAGTAACAACAAGGGCTCAAGGAAAAATACTGCCAGGCACCAGAAATTCTTTGCCATTTGTTTCGGTTTGATTTTCATACTTCTGTTTCTTTTGCTGGGTTTTGTCTGGGAGCAGGCGTAACTCTTCATATCGATAACTAAAGTTGTCTTAGCACAAACAGTTAAAAGCTAAATATCCCAGTGCAACTGTGCGTTTGAAATCAAAATACAGTGGGAGTTCAATTAACAGAATAATAACATGCACAGAGTAAGCAAAATATATTAAATTGACATGGATTAAAATTAATGAGTTGAAAACTTGCCCTCAAATTCAAAACACATCTGACACAATGTTTAAAGCCTGAGAACAGTTGGGCTAGTCTTGCTTTCAATTTCTGACCTCTGTATATTTGGTCTGTTTCGTATAGTTTAATATGCTGAAAAATCCTGTTCTTGCACATTCCTGGTTTTCATACAGACCCTGGAAGAAGCAGACTTATAAAAGACTGAGTTTTAAAGACAAACACACCTTCACATTTTAAAACCAGACTTTGAACCATTTGATGTTTACTGTTTGCTAAAACTCTGATCGCCTACTCCATACATTTAGGGGAGGATCTCAGTCCAGTCACACAGCATCATTGACTTACAGGGACTAAACAGAGATCTCTGACTGCAGGCAAAGAGACTCAATTAAGAGACATAATCTACATTGTTGGGTAGACTACCATATTAGTTCTTATTATATTCCCTTATCCCACATATACCTGGTGCTTGCTCATCATTAGAAATAGCTATACTTTTTGATAGTCCTTACTCTAGTCTTATTCATCCTTTAAGAAATTCATTACTAGACTCCTTACTTCTGTAAAACAGTTATACTGAAAACTGCTTAGTTTTTTATTTGTGTGAGTATGAAGATGTGGTATCTCTAGCCTGTATTAAACAAAAGAAATGAGAATTACCTAATTTATGAGTAACGCATTTTTTTCCAATACACGCTATCCATAAAAAAAAAAAAGACACGTACATTATTAGGTGTATGCAACATACAGTCTTGTCGGCTTTCAAGCAGATCATAGCTGCATTACTACTTTCCTCTAGTAAGTTCGTCCATCTGTAGCCTTCCCTGAAAGGATACACTGCAGTCATAACTAATGGCATTTTTAGTGCATCGCTACATGTACTCGCAGCAGAAAAAGAATGCTATCAGTTGTGGTAATTTTTTACCAGACACATATAATTCATTCCCTATTTACTGCCTTCCATGTACAGTCACTGCAACAGTTTCCCAATTTTTTTTTTCTAACGTGTCCATCAGCCAGACCTCCACTGCCAGCTCCGTCTATACTCTGAATCTCAAACAAACTGGACATTTTTCTGAAATAAGCCCCATCTTCATTTTTCTCACATTTCCTCTCCTCCTCCCCCCAGTTTGCACTTGTCTCTTAGTCCCCTAAAAATTCTTGACTATTAGTGACTGACCTGGCTGGCAAGCTGAGCCCATGCATCCTTGGCCGTCACAGCCATGGCATTCCCCTGCACAAGACCGGCCTGCTTAAGTTCTTCATGCCAGTCTCAACTGGAATGCACGTCTTAAAGGCTGCAACGCAAGGGGAGATGTTGGCATTTCACTACTTGTTGTTAATAACCGATAAAAGGAAGAATCTGTTAAAATAAAACCCCCTCAAATACACAGTACAAATGGGCCAAGCGTTAACTCATCTAGCAAAAAAATTTCAAGTAAAAGCATAAAAATGTAATGCTGTAGCAGTTTGATCCAACCTCCCTATTTTATCTGCTTATCTCGGTCTCATCTGATGAATGCCTAGCCATTCAAGAATTTATTCTCTCCTCTCTCTCTGAGGAAACTTTTGTAATTATTTTTAAAAATAGTGCTGTGGAGACTTGGTGTCCAATGCCTATTGATCATGTGGAAAAATAAATTCTTCTTCCGACTTCAAAGACCACAGTGCTGTCCAAGGAACTAAAGCTGGCAGCCAAAATACCAGGGGAGAAATAGATAGGGGTAAGGACGGAAAGACTGTATCTCAGAGTGAGGAAAAGAAACAATCATCTTCAAACTCTTCACTTAAATTACAGCAAAAGTACAAAGCTTCTGCAAGGTTCCAAACTTGTTGGAATAACTTTTGAAGAGAATAAGAATTATTTGAATAAATGGGTTATAAATCTACTTGACAAAACCATTTATAAAGTTACAAAAGCAGCAGTTCTTTCTTAAGTTGATAGGAACAGAGAGGTCATGTTTAATTTAATAATCAAGCAATCTGCGGACATTAAAACAAATGGCCTACTACAGATACATTTTCAAAGAGGGCGGAAAAAGTCACCATATTGAAATCAGATGCCATGTGCATCACACATCATTTCTTCCTGTACTGTCCTCCTGTCCTGCCCTGTTTTTTCCAGCTTCAGAAAGCTGTTTCTGTTTCTTCTCCCTCGGTTGATACGATCCAGTTAAATCCAAGCTTTGGAGACACTTGCATGAAACATCAGTGATTACTTGATTTCTCAGCATATAAATCTAACTACAAAACTCGCTATGTAGGACTCCGTTATGAGGTAACTTTTCCTACGCAACATTTTTGCTTGAGCTGCTATCTGCCCTGAGACCTGCATTAACATAATACTGTCAAAGTTGATCTCCATATAACATATTAAGCAATTGTTTTCCCAGAACAACTCGATAAAGCCATAAAAGGATTAGACAGTGCCTTTCAGCTTTTCAGTAAGCAGCTTCAATGTAAGCTCAACTCCAAGCAGTTTTCAGCTTCTAAAAATCAAGGCTACAAACAGCTTCTGTTAGATACGGTCTGCTTAGAAAGGAAGCCCTCTCTTCAGCTTGCCGCTCTGCCAGCTTTCCAAAACCCTTCTCAGCCTCTCAGGACTTTTACACCAAGCAGCAGCTCAGTTCCTAGTCCTCCTCCTCTCCGCCTCACCTGACCGCTGCAGCACAGATGATCTGCAGGAGTGAGCAGAAGGTGTCTGTGCATCTGACCAAAAGGCGCAAGCAGAACACGACGACAAGCAGCAGCGGCAGTAAGTGGCAGTCAGCCTTCGCGATTCTTAATTAGCGGCTGAATTAATCAGGGCAGGTCACACCATAAAAGAAGTTAATCAGACTAAGCACCGTCTCATCCCATGCCTGTTCGACTTCGTCTGTGCTACCACCACTTCTCACAGCATGGCAGGCAGAGTTGTGCCCTCACCTTAACTATATTCTACTGTTGCATTCCGTTCTGTCCATAACTAAGCAAATGCCCCGATCTGCAGGTTTTGGCATGCCTCAGGCTTTGCCTGGTAAATCTCCTCCGTCTGAGCTGAGAGTAACACCAGATTCCCTCACATTCATCTCCTAAGTTTATGCCACCAAAAGGGAACCCGGAAAGCTGAAAGGAGGCCAGAGGCTGCACAAGTTCTGCCTGCTTCTGTGGGCACAGCCAGCCATCGGGAGAACTGCGGCACACGTATCTGCACAAAACCCCGTGAAAGCTGGAGTTCTCTCTTCAGATTTTTAACTGCTGAAACCCTACCCTGATATATTAGTAGGCAGTCAGAAAAGACCTTAGCAGAAACTCTGATGAAGGCTTTACATATTAGTGAGGTTATTTTACTACACATCCTGTTTGTGTGCTCATACCTTGGCTTGCTTACCAAGGGGAATGTTGCAATGTGGCATTTTGCACAGCTATTACCTATTACTGGATGTAAATGTCAGTACACAGCTTTGGGAACTAATTTCCTATTTGGTATCAGTTTACTACGCAGTATCAAAGGGCTTACCTACTATACCTGCAGAAGGACAAATCTGAACATGGGACTAGATTTTAATGTCTGTGAATCATGTGGTTCTGTTAGCTAGAAAATAACCAAAATAAACACAAATTCTGAAAACAGGAAGAATATTAGCCAAACTGATTCACATATACAATGCAGGTTATATTAATAAGCTATGAATTTCCTGACCTGCTTCACACATCAGAAACTATTCTTCAAAGTCATTACAGTCAGTCAGCAGTATCACGATGTTGCTTTACTAAACGGAATTTTTCAAAAAACTAAAAAGGGTGTTTTGCATGGCTTCATAATTTTGCTTGCCAATCCTTCCAAGAGCTCTAATTACTCACATTGATTGAAGCACTGTGAGAAATTTTATTATATAAACACACAATTACTTGTCCAACACTATCCTTATAATTTACAGGTATGCAAAAGAGATGACCTTTGTATGCAGCTGAATAATATGTGCATATGCATATAGAGAAAAACATAAAGGAGAAAGTCCAAGTAATATTTTTGCGGTGACATAGTTCAAATAAAAGTGCTTCAGAATAAGCATCTATCCTCTGGAATGTCTGATGCTGCACTAAAGCTGAAGACAGAGAACGGAGTTTGCAAAGCAGCCACCTAACGCGCAATCTTAGAATCTCCTTTTCTTTGTGCAACTTGGATTGCAGTTAAGAGACAAGGCTCTGTGTCACAGGCAGATGTGAGTTTAACACTCTGTGATCTTTACCAGATGCTCTGAACTGGCTCTGGTCTTGGACCTATGACAGTTTTGCCTATCCACTTTCAGATGTCACCAGCCTCCACTGGCAATTAAGGGATTGTCTTTCCTTGCAAATGTATGGTTTTTACGTACTGTTCAGATGACTGACCTTAACAGATCGAGAACTGATCCCACACCATTGTATTTCCACCAGCTGAAACGGAACTCTTCATGGTGTGAAAAGGTTATTTGTGAGATGGTTATTTGGCTTTCAAGTTGAAATATAGTGAATGTTTTCATTTTTTCATCTTGTCTAATATTCTAGTTCAGGTCTTTAAACCAATTACACTATGTGAAACTAAAAGAAAATTATATCAAATATTTGTGTTTGTTTTTTTTTTTTAAATAATAATATGGGGAAAAAAGGCTTAACAGAGCGCAAACACAAAGCTGGGTTGTTCTTTCCTGTTCGATATTTTTCTTTATCAGTAACAAATACTTCTGACTTCTACTGTACATACCCATTAAAGTACTTATACTACTGCACTTTTATATGGTTCTTAAGGCCAAAAGAGTTTTCTTCTCCCCACTTTTTACTTAATTAAATAGAAAAAATTAAACGAATACACCAAGTACTTCTTGATTGTTATACAAAAACGTTACCGCTTTTCAGCAGCCCCCTTGCTTCTCTTCTAAAAGAATGCTTGCACTATAGGGAACTTGGTGCACCAAAAACTGGAATGTATGATTACACAAAAACATGAGCTTACTAATAACTAGTGATCAAGTGATACCGAAATCACAGAAACAGAATAAGAATTTAAACAGCTAAACATTAAAGTCATGGCCCATATTTTTCATGGAGACCTAATTATAGAACACAAATATTAAGAAGGCAGAAGAGTCTGTTTATAAGACCCTGAAGTTTTAAAACAAATCTTGGGATTGTCTAGTATATGCCATAATGATTTCCAAATTCTGAATCTCTCGAGTTTTTTAAAACTCCATTTTGATATCTTGATCCAAGACTTATTCACACTAAATTGAGAACTCCGAAGCTTTGCAAAAGACTATAGCAGCATTTCTGCCAGTAAAAATACAGGAACAAAGTACAGACCCCACTTGGCTCAATTCGTCTTTTCTCCCCACCCCCCTTTCTTTTCTAAAGCACTCCTTGCTCATCTTTGCCCTAGGACATTACACAGCAGACTGATCGCTGAAGTTCACATGCTTTTTATCCATTAAAAGCCTATGCCAGAAATACTTCAGCTTTTCCTGGAGCTAAGACACAAAGGTTGCCAAGAAAATGTCCTGGCTGCCTGTGTGCTCCCAGTCCACTAGGTGTCTTACTAGCTCGCCTGAAGGCAGCATCTGCACTTGTCTCTGCAATGACATTGACCTTGCACGGTGGCCTCTCATCTCTGGCAAGATAGGTTCTCGTCTCCACCGCGTGGCGCTTCAGTATGGGTCCAGGTGGGTCATCCTGCTTCTGAAAGAGTTCACATGGATGCTATGGTATGGTTTTGCATAGTAGTCAGAAGAACCAATAAAACTGTAAAAGAATATACGAAAAAAATCTCAAAATTGTTACATGAAGGTGGTTGTTTATTGATGACGTTAAAGGAGAGGTCTCCATAAGGAAAGACAATTCCAAACCCTTTACCTATAAATATTATGACAAACAGCCCTGCATTGTCCATATCCCAGCAGTCCCTTGGGCTTTGTGGACAACGGAAGGATTGACATCTGTGAAGTGCAGATGGACAACTGAAGTGTGTGATTTCCTGGAGAAAGTCAGGAAAGCTTACGCTGACCTTAAAACTCCAAGTTAGTCATCTCTTAAAGTCCAGCAGTGTGGAAAAAATGAGCTTTTAAGCAGATAAATTGTTGGAGTTTTCCCACGGAGAGCTCATGTCAAAGGGCTATTTTTCAACTCAGCTGTCCAGAAGAGGAGGGTACCTCTAACTAGGAGGCACTCAACAGTTCAGTAGAAAAGCTCTCTGAGCTCTCTCTGGTCCCTTTGCCCTTTTCTGCACTGGTCTTCTTTCTCTTTTGTTTATCCCTTTCCTTGCATCTGCATTTGTCTGCTACAGCAGGGGAGTGCAGGCTTTTGGGTGCAGAGACACTGCGGCAAACGCCTATTCCCAAGGAGAAAATTCAGCCCTGCCTTTTACTCAAATTGATGAGAAGTTGTTTTCATGATATATATTCTAAACCAGGCCTCTATAGGCATGGAAATTATTAAAAACCACTTGAGCAAAAGCATTATTATGGAACATAAAAGCTATTGCTGCATCCTTTGACCATTCTTCCCAAGCATAAAAGGGAAAATACTGTGCCAATGTCTTGACAATTTCTGGATAGTTTTGAAATGCAAAAGACGGCAACATAACGAAAGACTGTGTCACTTCATAAAACATGGTGAAGGATGAAAACCTGGGCTCTTATTTTCACATCCATGTCAAGCAGGAATGTTTTTCTACTTTTCTAGTCCTACTGTATCATCAGTATGTAGCTGTGAAGTTTGTGAGAGGCCTGTATGGCATAAGCTATACAAAGTCTGTGGTATGAATTGAATTTTCAAGCCAAAGATAAGACGGTTACTGAGCAAAAAAAATTGCATTTATACTGGGAAAGGGGTGAAATTAAGGTGAGAAAGGGCCAATGGATTACAACAGCTCAGGAAGTAACCAGAAAAAAAGGCTATTATTTCCACTATATTTACTAAAGTCAAGACAAGTCAAGTGACTGAATGCTTTCAGGCAGATAGTTTTCTTGTACTGTGCCATACAACTTTCTAAGTCTTTTAACTTCTGTTGATATCTAATATTTTTATTAAGATATTACCTTAAGGAATTAAGATACTACCTTACTGTGCTGGACATTGCACAAACAGAGAAAACACACAAACCTTCTCCTGTCAGTTTTACAAAGCAAAACAACTTTGTTGATTTGGAGTCAAATTCTATGCCCACCTACACTCCCATAAGCCCATCGCTTTGCAGATGGAGGTTATAATAGAACTAGTCATCTTGTGTTTACAGCTTGAGATAACAAACACATTAAGCAACACTGTACATCACTAAAACAGTACATCAGTAAAACTATCAGTAAAACTATCAATACGAGCACAACAGCAAAAAGGTCTGCCCATAGCAACCGCTTTTAGTGATTTTCCCACGTCACGCTCTTGTAATGGAAAAGGCCAAATTTAAGGAAGCAAACCAGTAAAGGAGTTAAGCCAGACTAACTGTTGGGTTGCAAAGCTGTAAAGGCAGGCGCTCTGGCTGGTGGTTGTCCGTGCTGGGAACTGCCCGCAGAAAGCTGTAGCTCTTGTCTAGGCAACGTGCCACATCTCATTTCCATCTGGAGTCAGGATAGTTCACCATATAGAAGTAACCCCTGAAGTATGTCCTGGTGTTTTAGGCCTCTCTCACTTGGGAAAACCACTCAGGAGGAGAAGTCTTTCCCACTGCACAGGACTTCTCATAAATGGACATGATCCAAACCTAAATTGCTTAAATCAGTGTCTTTAAATGGCTCCTTTGCGGTTTCTCAGCAGCAGGTTAAAAATCGAGATTTGTATTTCTCTTAGTATCAACTATACTCTAGAGCAAAACAGCAAACTATAGCTAGTCTGCGACAGCTGGTTTACTGGAAGAAGTTGACTACACACTGTGAAGTATAGATGAATCTTATCCTCCATCAAAGTCAACAGGAAGTCAGAGAGACTGAACAAGCCCATAAATCAGATTAAATTATTTTTGAGGTAGTGTGTTCTGCTTTGACTCTCTACTGTGAACAAGAACAACTCTGTCATCTTGCCTCTTTTCAATATCTGCATGTTTCCGCAGGTAGGAGGCAAAATGGAATACTGCTAGACCCATTTCAGCAGTAAAATACTCCAGGCAAAGCACTTCTGGGGTGTTTTTAGATGCTTTGGATATATTGCTGCCCATGAAGTGTGATAATCCCTGACAAATATCTGAAGTCACTTGCTGCTGTTCTGAAATGGGATACTGCACATACAGTAGGAAAGTATGGGAAAAAGGAAGGGAGAGTAAGAGAACGGGAGGGAATTTGCCACATTCTGCCAAGTTTCCATGAAAACCAGTGGTCACATGCTAAATCTTGCAATGGCTGTCAGCTGCAATGCTCTCAGTCCTCTTCTGCTTTGTAGAGCCACAGATGAGACTCGTTTAGAACATCTTAGGTACTTCCACTATATCCTATTAAGTGAGAGTATCTCTACATTTTCTCTTTATTACCATAAGCTGCTGCAAAGAAAAACTCTGCTTTATATATGATATATATGATAGACTATCAGTCTGGAAAAACACTGCTTCTGGGAAACCGTCCTTGTGGGAGTACCAACAGACAGGGTGAGGCGGCTGGTAAATAAACAAACGACTAGCGTTAAACATCCACTGTCCTATCTAGATACTGGCTGCTGTTCTGATAACAAAGGATCTTCAGTCAGATAAATTTCATGCTCGTTACATGTTCTGCAGCCACATACGCAATTTATGTGTATACTAGATCACACGTTTAATTTCAGATTAATGCTGATTATTTAGTCTAATACAACATACAGATTTCACATCCTAGGCCTTCAGTTTTATGCTCCAAGGTTATCTGTGGGCGCAACAGTTGGCAATTTGGCCTCACCTTGATTATTACAGAGCTTTTAATACCATGCACACATCTTTGGTTACCCAATTATACTGTCATGATATTAACAGAATAGTTGCACAGAAACACTTACAGACAGGCAGCGAAGTAAAAAAGAATAATAAACCCGTTCTTGTTACTATCTTGTTGCATTTTAATTCGATAGTAGGCATACCAAAATAATAAAAAATTTCCACCAACGTCAGATTAGTAATGAAAATGTTTCACATTCAATTCCCAGGATAGATGTGGCTGCAGTTGGCTTTACAGACATTTAAATCAAATCAAACACAGTTTTTTTTCACTTCAAAAATTCAGCCTCTGAATTTTAGTTTTACAGTCTTCAATAAGTCTAAGATTCACTGTACATAAAACTAAGTATTTCACGTTTGAACTCCCTGTTGAAACTGCTTTAAATGCTAATTAAAGAAGGCTATGCCCACTACTTTATTCCTGCATATAATAAGAATAAAGATTATTTTGTTTTTCTCTTTGGAAGTAGTATTCATCAACATAAATAAAACTGTGTATATCAATAGTTCATGAACATTGCAAATTGCAGAGTAGAGATAGTTAACATACATACGTTCACCATGTATCTTCCAAGAATAAACTATAATGACATAATGGCTACTGCATTTTAGTGTCTCTGTGTGTGTGTATGATGGGAAAGTTAATTTTTCTTATTGCTGGAACTCAACATACAATTAGGGATATGTCTGTATTTTTTATATGTGAAATAAAAATATAAAATTATGCTTTTTCATGTGTGTGCATATGCACATATCTATCCATCAATCTATAACCGTCCTCCTCTAAAGCCAGATAGGTATATGAAGGTGAAGGATGATCTGGATAAAACTTAGCCCTGAGCATTACACAATATGTGTTCTATTATCCCTGTATCACAGACACCATCTTATCTTCCAGTCTGTTTGCTGACTATATATGTTGCCATTTTGAACTTATATCTACTATTTCTCTTTATATAGTTTATCTATAAAATGTGAAATTCCTTCTTCTTCTTAATCAATTTAGAACAGTTTATCAGTACCCTCCTGTTAAGTCTCGTTTCTCCCCTTTGCCTTTGACCTTCCTAGTATGTATTACTCTTAGTATTCTTAAATGGAATTGAGAAACATGCCAAAAATAGCATTGGAAAAAAAATTTAATTTGATGAAAATCACTATCAGTCACTACAGAAGAGATTCATGTAGGAAAACTTACTTATAATCAACATAAACATTCTAAAAATGCATAATTACTTGGAAAATAAATAATTTTCTCCAAGGAAAAAGCTTTCTCCACACCCTTGCCCCCAAATACAAATCTGCCAGAAAGAGTCTCCTATTAGTATAGAATATATTGTCTCAGAGCTTTAGGGACTTGATTTTTAGCAGCTCAGTGCACATGTAACTATGATAGATTTCCAATGGAACATTACATGTTTAACACTTTCAAAAAGGTAAGTTCCTCCTAGAAAATTTTCACTTAGCAAAATGTAACTCGTGACTTGTTCATCATCCTTCTCCTCCTCGTACTCCCTTAAATTGTGAAACAGCATTATATTCCATTTGCTTGGGCAACTGCAGCTGCTCAAAGACAACACCTGCTATTGACAGACAAGTTGGTATTAGCTACATGAAAACATCTCCTTGGGGAGCCGAAGAAAATAACGATAGAGAGAAGATGGGGAGGAAGGAGTAAAGTAAAAGAAAGAAGCAGAGATAGACCAATAAAAAAAAAAGAAATAATGCAAGAATTTCCTCTCCTTCCTGTCCTCTTCCCTACTGAAAGAAACATGTATTCATGTTAAAATTTCAGAGACAAAGTCTTTTTCACTTTTCTCATTAGCATACAGGAGCAAGATAATTCAAAATAAACAGAATCATGTATAGCTGTAGATCGTGAATGTATTGCAAATTCTAGACAGGGCCAGCTAACTTTTTTAGCAGTACTTTTTCGGTTAGAATATGTGTTTTTACTACAACCTTTAACTTTTGCATAAAGTGATATATCCGTATAACCTATGTGTACTACAAGGTATATGACATTATATGAACATTTTAAAATTTGTATAATATTATGCCATGTCAATATGTTTCACATATAATATTAGGAGATTATTGACACAAAACTACTTTAGTGTTTCTATTCAAGGAAAATTTTGACAGTTCTACTTTCCCTGAAGATTAGTAAACATTCTTACATTTGCATTCTAGGCAAAAGTAAAACTGCTTTTCCAACCAGTGAAAAGCGCTTCCATTTTTGACAGAAGACCTTCTCTGCTTTCATAGACCAGGGGTGGCCAACCTGTAGCTCTCAAGCCACATCTGGCTTGCAAGCAATTCAGTTGTAACATTTGTGTTGAGACAAGAACGTGTCATCAGCAAAAAGCGGCAGCAGAACAGACAATTTGTCGCTAGTAGGAGGGAACGAGCCAGCAGACACTACCATCAGTAGGACAGGCTGGGGCTCAGCCAAACTCCCAAGCATGGCATGCGTGAAATGGGCTGTGGGGCACCCATCACCTTTTGCTACACTCCTAGAGTGCGTATTCACTTGAAAACAGCTCAGCCATGTGAGGATTTCGTATGTGGCTTGTAAGTCCAGACAGGCTAATCATCTGTGTTTTGCAAGGTTAATGCGGTAACTGCAAAGCTCGAACGGTTTTTGTAAGGAAATGTCACTTCCCTGTTAGTAGTTGCACAACTGAAGCCTGATTTAGATTACAGATAATAACCAGCAGCATGTAACCCAGCATGTCCAGCCCTGTGAGAGGGCAAACATTTCAAACCACACACCCACTTAATATTTTAATCATGCTCTGGTCACAGTACACACACCCTCCAAGCACAAGGGATTCTTGAAATGAACATCTTAGAGTGGGGTTCCCACTGAAATTTCAAATCAAGCGCACTCTGCCCCAAACCAGAGGCTCTAATTCTCTTGCCATGCACTTCTCTGACAACAATAAATTAGGAAGGAGAACAAACATACTAGGGACTTGCCCCAGCACAAGGCTCACTTAAGTGGCATTGCATTAGCAAGACAGCGCTATACTTAAAAGCCAGCTCAGAGCAGGGCCAGGGAACGGGTGTATTTAAAGAACCCGTTTAGCTAATGCTTGGCCACAAAGCAACCTTCCGAGTGAGAAACAGAATGAAAAGACAGAACTGTAATGAATCTGCATTAGTTTACATCAGAGATTGGAAAAATTTCCTCATAGTTTTGGAATCAGGGAACAGGAGCTGTAAAGGTGGAATGCAGTCCTCCGTATCTGCTCAACTTTGGTACAGCATGTACAAATTAATGGCAGAAGATACCCTTTTCCCCTCCAAGTGAGATTTCTGTTGTCAATCCCATCTAATTTCGTCCATGAAATGGGCACCAGACTAGAATAAAGCTCAGTCTTTGGATTTGCACCAACTCCAACAGATGCTGTAAATTTGCACAGAAACTGTCTAAAACTTGGATTGTGTTCAGGTTCTTTGGCATCCTCACAAATCTACTCAGATTCACCAATTCATGTTTGCAGAACTCGACTCATTTTCATCTCCTGTCTTAGCAGTACCTACACCATAGGTCTCACAACAGCACGATGTCCTACTGATGATCAATTCAGCAACATCTTTTTCTCGCCTTAAGTGTCTCTGAGAGATCACTCCTCCCATACAGCCTCAGGACCAGACGGTCTGCTTTTCTTTGTTCCCTGACCTTTGGGATTTTATCTGACTATTCATTTATTTATTTTGGAATTAAACTTTGATAAATTATTATTCTCTATTGTAATTGAGCATGTTTCAGTAGTGCTACAGGCCAGTGTTGTAGCAAAGTATATATATACATATATGGACAGAAAAATCAGTTTTGAAAGAAATAAAAGAACAGGTACCTTACTCACAATCACCAAAACTTTTAGTAAGAACAAACAAGTAAACAGGTTATTGTTAAGCTGTAGTAAGCCTCTTCTGATGTGGCATTTCAGAGTAAGAAAAATGTTAGTACTTTATGACCACTGATACAGATTCCCAGATACATGAACCCGGTCTGTGTGTGTGCATGTACCATCGCATGATTTTGTAGCCAAATATGGGACAGATGAGACATATGGTCACAATATTCTTCTATTATTAACAGGTTGAGACTATCTAACTTTCAAAGGCCTGAATTAAGAAGCCTGTCTATCATTCTCCAGTTCCCATCAGATCCTTTTAACAGCAGAGAGGAAAGGCACTGCACTTTGATGTGGTAGGCTGCAAAATCGCAGTCTGCCCTAACTGCCTCAAAAAGCACACTTCACCAAATACTGTCCACTATCAAAACTGTGCGTTAAGTCGCCCAACTTTATTCTACCTGCAGTTCCTCCACATTATAAATACAGGTTTTTCATTTTGGTGCTACGAATAAACTGTAAACATAGCTCAACCAAGGAATTCAGCTCAGATTTTTACTTTATATTGTCAGAGCAGGAGAAAATAACTAATGTCTGTCATAAAAAAGCTATCTAACAGATACTGTGGATTCAAAACAGAAAGAAAAGGAATGGCAAAAGGAAAGAAAAAGAGAAGGCATTTGCTTTAAGCATTAGGTAAGGCTACGTATAAGTAGATCAAATGATTTGTCCTTTGGTACCACACAGCCGAATTCATAAAGCAGTGATTCTAAACATAAATCTACTTCCAGACACGGCATTAACATCCATTCCTAAGAGATAGGTAGATTCCTACACAAAGAACAACTATGATGCTTCTGATTCGTCATAGAATATCTGTTCCACAAATTAAAAAAGTAAATAATTTATTAACTATCGTGCAAAATAGGTTCACCAGGAAATAAGAAAAAGGAAACAAATAGAGATTAAACTGGCACTAAAATCTTCCAGTAAAATTCCTGGAAAGTGGTTCCAGCTGAGTACTGAGTAGAAACAGTGTAAAGTCTCAACAAACCAAACAGTAAGTAATATTGCAGAATAGTTCAATAACTGTTAGCATTAACTTACACGATATCATTAACAGTAACTAGTACAAGTCTACCAGAGTTCCATGGGTTTCCTCCACAGTTGCATACAATGGATCAACACATTTTCTCACCTATATTTCACTTCTAAAATGTCTTAAGTACTGAAGACAGGGACAATCCCACAAGAAGAATATTCAATTCTGAATGCTGGTTGTAGAACTTTCTGTCAAGATGTTTTTGACGATTATAAACCAAACACTTCTATGCAGAGAGTGACACGCTGCAATGACTCATAGAGATACACTTCAATGACAGATTGACCAAAAAAAGGAATATTTTGAATTGTTTTTTGAACTCTGCTTTGTGAAAAAAGGTAAGATATTCTGCTTTTTCACCTTAACTCAGGAAAAAAAAGCCATAACAACAACATCATTATCTAAGGAAGGACATTTCAGTTTTCAGATGGCCCTAGTAGCAAGTGTAATTACACATTTCTTATTCCTAAAACCCAGTCTTGAGCCAAGCTCATTTTGAAGTCACACTGCATGTTTTCCCCACCTTCCTCTTCCACTTCATTCCCCAGTTTGCCTCCAATACAGATCTGACTTTCGGTAAGTATTTCTGGATCCCTCACTCGTTTTTTAAGGATAGTTAACATAAAACATGGTACTTTGATTAACTGGTATTTCGCAATATGAATTTATAAACAATCTACCATAAAATAAGAGGAGATGTGACCCTGCAGAGAATTTTTACTTTGCTGTAACGTTCGTACATAAACTTACTCATCAGTAACTGGCAAGTAACTTTTTAAACTTCACTAGTTAACTTTCTAACAAGAGTCCCCTTTATTTTGCCTGAGTGCTCAGAAGGGCGTATTTTTCCACCTGTAATGTCACCTGTGTAGATGACTGACAAATACGGAAATAACCTTTGAGAGACTGTTTCTCTTCCCTCAGAAGCTGAAGACCTTGATTAAACCATGATGGTGGGACTGAGATGCTCACTCACGATTTATATATACTTTACTCACTTGATATATAAAGACGTTAATAACCGTAGGAAATACTCTGGTAACTATGACCACATTCCTCTTTGTTTTAGAGGCTTACACGTATGTAAAGGAATATGAATCAGGTTTTATGGAGTTCTGTCCTACAAGTTTCTATTCACTTTGAGCAGAGATTATAAAAAATCAGGACTTCGGCGCCTTGACAAAACTAGGCTACAAGGCCATTAACTCGTTTTGCATTTACACAGAGAAAAATCTGTCAGTAAAAAGCCTCTCTTTTTAAAGATTACATTTTGTTCAGAGCTAATAGAAAGATAACCTTGTTACAATTTTCTCTTTTACATTTTCCCTATTACAAATCTTTGCTTTTTAGCAAAAGATTTTGAGTTGCCCTGTTAACATTTTGATTTGTAATGCTCTCCATTCTCCTTTGTAATTGCTCCATTTCTGTTATGTAAGGAAGAATGCACAGCACTTTCAAAGAGGCCTATATTCAAGAATGTAACGTCTGAGTTTAGGATTGAATGAATAATGGAGGTTGGTTGCTTCAGGCAGTGAACAGGGTGCTGTTGTGTTTGAACATTACCCCTTGCAGCGGGAGTCTCCAAGAATTCTTTGAAGACCTAAATTTAAGTTTCCTGAGTACTGTCACGCAGGAAACCCATTAACTGGCAGCACGGCTTGGGGCTTTTGGATTGCTCGTGTCCTTTTGCTTTGCAAGCAATCACTGAAATGTAATCTTTCTGTTATGAGTATGAAGGCTCTACAAAAATAAAAAACTTCCAAAAGTTTTGGGACTGGTCATTCAAGAATTGCCTCTTTTAAAGAAGGGGATGAGTTCTATTTGAACTTACATAGTAGAATCCTTGTCCTTCTGGGTTTTCTCTAGAGCTGTTGGTAAACCATTTGTTAAAGATGTGGGAACCTGAATTTTATTTTCCTTCTTCCCAAAGGGGTTTGAATCCCTATTGTCAGGACACTGCTGTAACGAGTATGCAATATTTTATTAGAGAGAGGTTTTATTCCTCTTCCATTACAGATAGAATCCCTTGTATAAATCACTGAAAATCACTCCAGTCTGGTGATGATGACACATGTCAAAAAGTTATTTGCTGGAGTTGGAAGTTTGATCGGGTATATTTCATCAGGATGCAGTATCAATGGCAGGGCATTAGAAATATTTTATGCTATTACCACTTACTACTAACTCACTCCACAGTAACTAAGGAACAGCCCAAGGAGTGGATTCAAACTGGAATAACTTCCATCTCATGCAGAAGCGCTGGCAATCTAGTCCTCAAAGTGAGCAGCAAAAGAAAAGAAAATCAAAGCAAAGCAAATCACTGCCTTGAAGTACTGAATTAGAAAAAACAAAAGAGAACTCCGAGAACCCTGGGACCTAGGACTTTCATGCAGTGGTATATTACTTATGCCTTATTTGCTATTATCTGAAGAAAATTCTATTTGTACTCCTGGTACAAGGGGCAGGAAGAATAAAAGGCATGAAAAAAAGACTTCATTTCTAAATAAAGTAGGAGAGAAGAAGCAGTGGCAAGACCTTGTCTCTATCACTAGCTTCCACTGTTGCAGAATGAGAATCAGATTCAAAACTGGATGCAAGTTTCTATGGAGTAGTGGGAGAGAGCTGAAGGAGTCTGACAAATAAGAGATTACAGACGAAGGTAGAGATCAGTGAAGGAGTCAAGGATTTCTGAAAAAGTTCTAAGAAATTTGGTTTCCTTCTGTTTTAAGAAATTTTGCCCGTCCTTTGAGATTCATCTGTGCTTTCCCCCCCACCATTTCTTTTGACACTTTCATTTCATTCTTCTCCTTTCTACCTTATAAACCTCACGAGACTCCATTCCCCAACCCCCCAACCTGACCGAGTGAGTTACCTGACCTGATATATGCCCTCATCTTAAAGTGTGATGTGACTGATGAGGTGTACATCTCCGACCTGTCACCTTCTCTGGTAGCCTACTTCATTCACATCCTAATACTTGAGGTCTCCCTGTGGTTCCCAAGAACTAACAAGATCTGAAGACAGTAGCCAGTGCAGAGGAGATTGCCAGTCTCTCTGATACGTGGGGAAGGGTTTTGGCAAGACAGAGGGTTAAAGAGGACTTCTGGGAGACACAGAGAGGCAGGAAAGTATTTATCTTTAATGAATGAATACAGAAATGGTTTGCATTCCGTTCAGCACAACGAAGATTGGAGTAGCTTTGAAAAAATTATTTCACCCATATCAAACCGAAAGAGCCATCTGAAAAAACAGTATGAGGGTAAGGAGTATAACCTGAGTTGGAAAGAAAATAATGGCACATGAAGAAAGGTAAATTTGCAAAGGTTTGGATAAATTTGTATGTTTAAGATAAGCATCCGGTTTGGGGAGCTCTTTCTGAATTAGACCTTTCAACGTTTCGAGTTTTGGCTGTCAGAAACGTTTACCTCACCATGAAACATGCAGAAAAAGACAGAAAGAAAGGGAGAAAGAGGTTGATTTATGAATCTGAATGCTTGGAAGGACAAATTAATTGCACTGTGGCACTTCTGTATAAACTAATATTGACTTACAGGACAGAAGGAAGAGATGAACACAATGAGTCCCTGTAGCACTTCCATGTCACCGCGGCCCATTAACAAAATTAGCACTGAAGCCCTAGATTTGTTTGGAAAAAATAAATGTACATCCTATAGGCGAGTGCAGTAGTAAGTGTGTGACAAGGTTCTATCCTTTACAAATGCCCAAAGGAAAAAGCCTTTTGAGATTATCCTTTTTTTTTCTTCTTATAATTTTCCATCTCTTCATCTTTCTAAATACTTGTTTTGTACTCCTTTTGACTTTAGAGAGCTTTAGAAAAATCCCATTCATAAAATGGCATACATTCCCTTTACATAGAGTGCAGCGCACCAGGCTATTTGTAGTAGAGTATAACTGAGTGCAGTCTCCATGGGACTCTAAAAACAAGAGGATGGGTGTTCTGCTTAGGGCCATCTCCAGGAATAAAACTGTATATACAATGTTTATTTCTCACCAGAAAGGTAGGAAAATAATGACTTACAAATCGATGAAAGTCTCTTTGATGCCAACAATACTGAAATATTTTAGGAGGAAACACAAATAATATAAACCTGCACGCCTTCATACCGTGCTCTGGTTTATTAACTAAAGCAATGACTTCTCAGCACCATAATTTAGAAATAACCTCCTCTCCTCAGGCTCTTAGCATTTTCACCGCATGGTCTTTTGCATTTTAAAAAAATCACATTAACCTATAATAAGCTAGCAGGCTCTTACATCTCCAAATGAACTCATTAGTTTGTTTTTTTTTTAAAAACCCACTATGGAACGTGAAACCTGGTGTGATTATGGGAACTGACCTTGCGTAGTCTGCGTTCGAGTGTATCTGCAAAAACTGGTATGATTAGAGTTGTCAGTAACACTTCCTGGAGCCATCAAACATCAATATATCTGCCAATGCATTTACTTGACAGCTTTCAGTGAGCTCACTAGCAATGCTCTGCAGACCTTTTCCCCACAGTTGAAAAGAAAAGGAATTGCAATAACAGGATATTGGAAGAAGATTTTAAAAAGGAGGCTAAAGAGAAATAAATACTGACGGGAGTTCAACTGTCATGGAACTATATGTCTTGTATTTCCAACCATTTAATCAAAAGGATAAAAATTTAAAAGATACTTACAAAAATGATATGGTTACACAACTTAATCTTTCACGGGACAGCCACCATAAACCTCCACTGAGTAAATAAATGCTGTTGGTGAGTTACACCCTCTGTGAACCCAGAAGAGTGAGAGCTGGTTCCAGCAGCAGTCCTCCCTGTCCACCACAAATCCTTTTCCCACTTACATGCCTTACCATGTGACCAGAACTACTCACAGGTCTTTTGCTTTGGACAATGAGGAGGGCATAAGGATTGTTCTCAATAAAACCCTTTAGGGAAGATGCAACTAGGATCCAGACAGTGCCAAAACGGCTTGAAACACTTCGTGCACCCCAGTGCAGAGTCGTCTCCTGGAGAACAGTGTTGCCTGTGCTCTTGCAGCTCTGCAAACAAATGCTACAACGCAGAGCATGAGACTCAGGAAAAATAAAATGGCAAAGGAGATGAACTTCAGTCTAGAAAAGGTGATAATAACAGAAGAAAGGTAAGGAAAGAGAAGGGGGCTAGGGGGAGGAGGGGGACACAGTATCAGCCTCCCGATGATCATGACATATCTACTACTAGTGTCAAACATTCCTGAAATTCAATGATAGGTGATTTCCACGCTGTGTGCCATTTTTGTGGCTGTCCTACTAGCTATTTGTCAATTCAAAGTCTTCTGCTTCATCATTTGTGCCTATTTATCTCATTACTATTTGCATCATTATTAATAAACCTGGTAGATCTTTGCCAGCCAGAAGTTACTCTCCTAAGGTGCTTAAGCAGCTAAATTAATTTTCAAGAGTCCTGAACGTCCATATGCTTTCATAGAAGGTAATGTTCAACATATTTGTTAAGTAAATAAACGCGATTGTTCCCATTAAAACACAAGTACGATCATTTTATAATGTCCATACTGTGCCTGTGCAACCGAGTCCAACCTGGCTGGCAGTTGTCACCTCCATTCATAAATGCTTAATAAACCAGTAACAACTAATGTAAATTGATTAATAAAAATTAACAAATTCCATGTGTAAATAGAAATGTGTGTGTCAGAGAGAGACTGATTGTTAATTTCAATTTAATCCACAATGTACAATCTACATGAATTAATCCGGAAACAGAAAATTAGATTAGGCTTCATATAATCCCTAGAATCCTTTGGATTATGTTAATAAACTCCCTTCTATAAATCCCTTTGTGGATCTGATAGACAAAATACATTTTTGGTAGGCCCAGCAGTCACGTGTAGGTGCGCATTTTGTACTGGGGACAGCAGGTGGGGTATTCTTAGAATCAGTGGTACTGGTTTGACCCTCCTCCTGCCCATCGGCTCCCTGGATAGTACAGGAAGCACCATGCTATAGACGACTGTGAGTGGGACGATGCGTATTTTCTGCTGGCGTTATTCGCTTTCAAAAACAGAGTTAAATTGCGAGCATGGATCGTAATGAAGTGACTAGGCCAGAGTGGGACCCAAACACTGAATACGTCACACAATCACTGTCGACATTTTGCAAGTAACGGATGGGTTGTATTCTACTTCTCTTTTTAAAAAGAAATGAATTGTGTATCTACCTCCAAGAGAGGCTTTCAGTGACAATGGCAATGTGATCTCTGGGACCAAGCCCCTCTCTACCCAGAGGGTTATTAAACGCTTCATTCTTCATTGCTTTTGGAGATGAGTGGAGTAGGCTGCTTGCCACTGAGAAGCTGGTTATTTTTACAGCCTTCTGAGGCACGCAGCTTTCATGTATTGTACAAGAAAAGCTTATGGATTGCACTCTGATAAAGCCAACTTGTAGCATCGCTTATGTCTGTTCCTACACTCTGTCCTGAGTAAGGGACCCCACTCCGTAGTCACAAGCTTCGCTCTCTGAGAATCAAACAATTCAACTGGCAGCAAAGCAAAATGGGAGCCTGATTTTCCTCCCTTATCGTTATACACCCTCCCCTCACCCCTGATTTCAGTAAAGAGAGTACTGAATAGGTTTGGCATAAGTAAAAGACAAGGGTTGTCTAATTCTGGCCCAAGAAAAACGTTTTATAGTGAATCAACCATGCAGCTCATTAAAACAATTAGGTTAGAAGACAATGTATCACCCATGAATTTTTAAGCTGCCTCGAGCCTTTCTCCTCCACGTAATTGCAAACCAGCACGGTATTGCTGGCGCTAAATGCAGGGGAGATCGTATCTTAACATTTCAATATGTTGATTAATGTTTCTGTAAAGATACACTAACAAACTGCAGAATCATTTTACCTCCGTTTTTTTTTTTGCTAACTTCGCAAATCAACAAACCAATACCTGTAGACAAAGACATGTTATTTTGTGATGAAATGTTCTTAGACATTGTCTGCTAAATCCCTATAATTAGCATGGCCCCTGGTGAATGTCACTGGGTATTTGATGAAACAGGGCATGAACTCTGCAGCAACACCCAGGGGGGTCGGTAATGCTATCCAGAATGACTCTTGGAATTTTTAACTACTAGATAGGTTCTCCTTATCTAGGAAACTCAGGGGAGAAAGGCATTTGTCCGGTCTAATGACCCCTGTTAGCAGATTTATGCCACCTCCCTCTATAAAAACTGTCTTCTCTCCCTCCTTTTGGATATTTAATTTGAGAGTAACTACACTGAATAGTATTTTTTTGGAAGGGATGTGGCATGAAAATGGTCGAGAAAGAAACCAGCCAAATTCTTTTATCCATTCTGCTTATGCCATTGTTCTTATTCTTCAAAACACTGCAAGAGCAAGAAGTTTTGCAGGTAACCAAAAGAAAAATAAAAGACAGCATGATTGCAGCAGGCAATTTCAAGTGCCCTAGTAGAACTAAAATTTTTATTAAAAGACATCCTGCCCTACGGAAAAATCTACTTTATTTCACTACTATCAAGAACAGTTTCCTTGGCTGTAGAAATATACCCACAAAACCGAAAGGTGCTTTCCTCTGTGCTGGGAAACAGTTTTCAGAATGGTAAATACTCTAAAAAGTGTAGAGAGTTCCTTTTCCTTAGAGTTCCTAGTTGTCTGCTGGTTCCTTAAATTTACCTGAGATTCACAGACCAAGTTGAAACCCTGTTGCACAACAGGTCCAGTAGCAGCAGTCCAAACCAGGGTTCTTACGTCTCAGGTTAGTGCTCCAGCAGACATAGTGTTAGCTGTTGAGACAGTCTGATTTTGAGAGAAACTTCAATGCAGACCTGAGAAACTCTTCATAAAATTTCCATTTTGCCTGGCACATTTCTCTCAACAGTTTTTTTTTTCTGCCATTCTGCAGCCTTACGGATTTAAATGTAGTATCAATCTTGCTTTAGAAAACTTAATGCATCTTCCACTTTTCAAATAGTGATCATTCTTACATGAAGATTTGTCTTGGAATGCTAACGAATTATTTCAAAATAAATTTCAGAGCAGCTTAATGGCATTTTTTTCCTAAAAAAAAAAAAAGTAATTTAATCTGACCGATTCCATTTTGCAAATCTATACGATTTTTGAAAATCCGTCTCTCACAGTACAAGGCATTGGTTTTGTTTCAGTTGAGCTTGTGGGTGGAATGAATAAGAAATTCAATTTGGCCTTTTCCTAATTTTACATCCTGAACAGTGCATGATATCAAAATGATGGAATGAGCTGCAGCTAGGGTTAGGGGGCAGGGGGGAGGCTGTCTATTGTATTAAGGACTAACTCCTTGATTAAATGTAGACTCAAAACAAATAACCTCTGTGCGCGTGTTACCTAGCCTAATTAATCTTCATGTTAGATTAACTTGATAAAATGTTGACCTAATTTGGGATTAAAAGATTACAAGTAACATTTTCAGCTGAAAGTTGTAACATGCCTCATGTCAACACAGTAATGACAGAATTAACCCTGCAAGCCCTCTCAAACCTGTGCACTGCATGTCACTGCTTAAGTAGAGTTTGGATGACCTGTAAATGCAGGAAGGTTGCTATATATAAAAAAGCTAACAGTGAAGGACAACTCTCACTCAGAGTCTCACAGGCCTGCATATACTAAGAAATATCACAAAGCTAAGACAGGAAGTAGAGACGCATCATGCATGTACTCACACAACTTGTAAACTAAATATATACTGTGTACTTATGTTCAGATGTAGAAATTGGGAGGTCGGAAAGAAGCGCATTATAAATTCTGTATCATTAAGAGGATAACGAAGATGCAAATGTCTTAGAGAAATCTGTGAGATACAAAACTTCGATGCAGGGAAACTCAAAACCAGAAAAGCACTGTCAATTGTAGCCCAGAGGAGCCTGGCGGCATTGATCTGTGTGTGAAAAGTGGAGATCTCTTTCCCCTAACATGTTTGGATGTGGTATTTCAAGCTTCTATTCCAAAGGGGTTTCTTCCGTCAAGTCAGAAAAATCTGTGTGAAAAGTATTTTGGTGATTACTTTTCTTTTGAAAAAATGTAGGGGAAGAAGAGAGAGGAAGGAGCGAGACAGAAACTCACTCACTTCTGTAAGAAGTAATTCTTCTAGCTCATGCTATTTTTGTCTCTTACCAATTTCATATCTGCTCTTTTCATAGATAAAACTCTGCTATCTCTCACTAGCCACCTTGCCAAGCACTGCAGTCTCAAACACGAGCTAGGCTCTCCTTTTCAGCTCACAGCATCATTAAGGCCGCGGTTCCTCCAGCAAACGGGACTCAAAACCTGCGCCACCATCATGTACACACAAAATACTCTTTCACTGTGGCTCTCAGCACCAATTTTGAGACTACAAAATTCTGAGGTGGCTATTGAGAGAGTGAGCGTCTCTGGCTTTTGTTTAGGCTGGTCAGATTAAGAAGAAAATTTTAAAAGAATGGAGCACAATGTTGTGATGTTACATTCCGAAAACTCATCTCTCATATTGGACCACAGAACCTAATGAAGAGAGCACGAGAGGGGACACTTCTCTGTGCTGCTTCACGTGAGAGGGCACAGCCTGTCTGCTCATGTAGGCTCTTCTCTCATGTGCTTCTACCAAAGCCCTGGGAATGCATCAGCTTTTGCTGTAGTAGAGGAAGCATAACCAGTTGGTAGAAGTCAATATCCCTAATAATAATCCAGGACAAAATAGCATCCAAAAATCAGTCCTTGAACTACCAGGACAGAACCCGTATTACTGGACAAAGCAGAGTATTTGATTATCACCCTATTTATTACATGCACATAGAGACGAAAAGAGCCTTTGCACGTGACCTGAATCAGAGCAGCCTAGGACTATAGTTCTAGTTCTGAAGTAAGTTCTTATGCCTAAGAATTTCCTAAAGAGACATACCAGGAGTCAGTAGGAGACTGAGTTAAAGACTGTGTGAACCGAACACAGGGAGAGGTCTTTCTTTTGAGGTGAGGTTTGGAAACAACAATGCAATTTAAACCTCATGGGATCAAGGATGATATACTGCAGAATAAAATATGATCTACAAGTCATCAACTAAGGCAAAACCTGGGTATGTTGCTTACTCTTTGCCACACAACTCGTTAAAAAGCAGTGTTAACAATACCGAAGTTGAATTCAGTAGCTTGGAAGGTTTTTTTAGTGCGCATACCTAACAAATACTTTCATATAAAAAACTCATGCAGACTTTTATTCCCCTAGAACAGGAGGATATATGCAATAGTTTTATGGATTTATTTCCATCAAAACTGTAGGCCTCTTGATAATTTCCTACTTCAGTTATTTCTACGTGTTATTGTCTAACTTTTCGTATATGAAAAGTGGAACAGGATATTAAAGTTTTCCTAAAGTTGCTATTACTAATGTCAAAAAGAGGAGCATTCTGAAGTTTTTTATTGTACTCTGTCACTTCCCATAAATTCACAACAAAGAAATCAGTGACTAATCCAAGTTTGGCCAGAGAATTTGGCCCAAAGTGGATAGGCTTAAAAGCTGAGTAGCAGAATTAACAACATTTCTCTTGTTTTCATTCCCATGGAATAACGGTTTGCAGCCATAGCAAACTGTGATGTGATTCCCATCAGTTCTGAAAAGTTATGCAAGCCTGGAACAGACCTGTCTTCAGGAAGGCCAAACTATAGGAACATGCAGCTCCTGCTGGCCATTTCTTAGGTAGTATTCTGTCCTGGGAGAGCTTAAGAGACTGATTAATTTAAAAGATAACTGCAAAACGCTGTGCTAATAGAACTGATGGCTTTTCTCTGGAGACTGATATTGAAGTCTTGACTAGCATTCATCCTTACATACTGCTCTACATTCCTGTGAGCAGCTGTTAATTAAATTCCTCACATAAGTTATACTGCGTCTATGCCTGTATATTTCTGCAGTTTTCTTTGACCTGTGGCCCCAAGTATTGCGCACATTTGCTGAGTTTTAACTCTAGTTCAGCAATAAACGAAATAACCACTTGACAACTACAGATTATGGAGATGCTTATGAGCTATTTTTGAAACACGAAGGATGAAAGATGTCCTATTCACTAGTTCAAATGCTCAAGCTTGTGAATGTGGCTATCGTGAATGTACACAGAAAAAGATTAATAAACAATGTCTTAGTTCTTTTTTACACCAACGATGTTGATGAAACATTATTTAATAATCTGAACCTGTAATGTCTATATTAGTGGAAAAGGATGCAAGAAATGCAAGAAAATAAATGTTCCTCATTGTGGACAATTGGTTACAGAATCAAAACGTAACTGTAGCAAATGATTTGTTTGGTGTTTTGCCTTTTTTTTTTTTTTCCTTTTAAACATACCCTTTGCTACTCTAGTGCTCTCCTCCAGGTACTTTTACCTTTAGGATGACACAAAAAAACCTACATTGCTGTCCCAACCTATCTGTCTGGTCATTTCAAAACAGCTGAAAAAACACCTGTAGAAAACCTCTTAACAAATAGCCATAACTAGAACAAAGATTTATAACACCACTAAAATTTTCATCTGGAGTGAAATTTCAGAGACGAAAGTATAATATGACTACTTTTGAAAAGCTTGATTAGTTGTAAGCACTGACAACTATGTATAATTAAATAACTGAACTTTTATCCAGAATTAAATCCCAAAGCGTAATTTTCAGAATCTGCAACTTCTATGAAAGGCTATTACTATTTTCAAGGGGAAAGAGAAGCCCAGAGAGATTAGATGGCTATTACAAGACTTCTATCCATTCAGTGCAAAACAAGAATAAAATACACCAACAGCAGCGCTTCCAGGACCAAACCTAGCCACCCTGAGTCGGACGCGCAATGAAGCACATGCTTAATATTAAAAGAATATCTAATGCTTTAAAATTTGACATGCAACATGGCCCAAATTAATCCAGACTGAATTCTACTCTGTGCTGTTGCTTCCTATTAATGAAGCAGTTATAAAGATCTAGAGCCAGACAACAGCATGTACAAGGTGCAGGAACTCAGTCAGGATGAGTCTAGGCGTAAACATTTTACTCTATAGGAGATGTTTTCACTATTTCCTTACTCATGCTCCCAGCTAGCTCTCTGACACTTCTCAAAAATCATACGGAAGATAAATGTCCCAAGATTATTTTATGAATAAGCTGATGTACATACGCACACACATTTATGTAGCTTTTATTATTAAAACAGTAATATTTTGTTACATCATCTACTCCGCTATTTTAAATTGAGGGTATAAGACCAAGGCATGGGAGCAGCTGCACAGAAGTTCCTTCTTGTCCCTTCCCTCAGCCGAGAGGTACCCTCCACATATTTGCTACAAACACCTTCTAATGAACCCCAAAATATTCCTCTATTTTTACCTTATTAAGCCATGCCGCTACCAGCCAACCTGAAATTAGCTTTAACTTGCCCAGAACAACAATTTTATACACTGTAATCAGAACAGCCACAACTGCCTTTGACAATGACACTTTATGACTCAATACAGATGTCTCGCGCTGATCAGATGTGCTCACTACAGCAAGGGAAAACGCAACACTACTTTTGGCCAAAGCTGAGTTATAACCAAAAGCAAGTCCTACACTGATAAGCAAAAGTCAGCTACAGCAATTCCTCATACTTTTGTACTTGCTTTTCAAGAACAACTGAGTAAACAAAATAGCTAGCAAGACTGTTTTCAGCTAGAACATATTTTAGGGAAATACAATAAAACTGCGAATGTTAGCACCAAAATCTTTATTATATCACTGATCAGGAGGCAGAAACTTAATGTACATTTCACTGAAAATAATCTCAACTCACCTCAAATTTGATACAGCGAATAGCCACAAAATGTGCATACAGATGTAAACATACCAAGATTAATCCATAGACAATGTTTGCCGTATTCTTCCAAACGCAAACGCATTGATTCTCAATTCGGATAATTCATAAGCAGAAAAGAAATAATCTATCACACAAATGTTTTCCTGCAAATTATTTGGCTGTACTATTACAATTCTAGTCCTAATATGTTTGCAAACTGTTTTACTCTGCTAACACCTCAGCAGCAACATAATCCAAACAGTTGTAACTGATGAACCATTTTGTCTTGTATTAAGGATGCCATAAAACGCTTCTCACATTTTGCTAAAAACAAAGAAACTGTGTGAAAATTCAAGAAATCTCGTATAAACCTGACTAACAAAGATCAAGTCCACGATACTTTTTACAGTCTTTCCCTGACTTTGTTTGGTCCTTAAGCACAGTTTATTTGCCAGCTTACATTGAGCGTGCTCCTTTTTTTATTACAAAAAAGTAATTGTAGACCTCCCCCCTTTCCCTGTCCCCCAGCCCTAGTAACCTTCTGAAAATGAAATCTGCCTGACGGCTGTGAGCAGAAACTATTCTTCTGTAGCCAAAGAAGTCATTGTTAACAAGCCAAGTGACATTTGCAAGGACAAACACTACTTCAATGAAAAATGATGCAATTCTTTCTGAGGGGGGAAAAAAAAGTTGCTGGCTTTTTTTTTTTTTATTTTCTTCCCCTCTTGTAAAACATTAAGTACTTGAGCAGTAAAATAATGAAATAACCAGACGAACAAAAAGAGGGAATCAACTGTGTTAGTAATATTGGTAATGCAATTGCTTTAAAGGAAAAAATAATCAAACGTTGCTTCCAGTATTTTGAAATAATAGATGATCGCAGAAAGGAAACTACAGACTAGGAAAAGCATGTAAATTATATAAAACTTTATCTTTCACTGCAAAAAAGACAGAGGAAAAAACACCACATCACACCACCTCCAATATTGCACCTTAAGCAATTCCAGGTGTTATGATTTCTAGATATTTTTCCCTATGGTGTGTACTGTACTATTGCAATTTTATATTTATCTTGCCATCTGTCACAAGGAAGGACAGATATAGAACAGTGGCAAAATCATGTTAAAAAGACTGTCTTGGGATAACAAAGAGAAAAGTTAATGGACATGGATTTACAAATTATTAATGATTTTTCTTGTCATTTCTTGAAAAATGAAAGCTATGCATGCTGTCTCTTTCCCCAAACAGATTGCATTTTATTCCTCTGCAGTTTGTCCGTCAGGCTTCACTCTGACAACATAATCCAAAACTAATCCAGAGCATTCAGTTTTCCTTGTTGGCTCTCATGCACACTGCTTAGACAAATCCTGCTACCTGTCAGCCCTCCTGTGTGTGCCAAACAGGCTGCCAGGTTAACCCCTGGGGAAGCCGAGAGACCTGCTGACTTAACCCCTGCTTCCCTTCAAATAATCCACTGTAAATACATAGGACGTTAACAGGCTAACTGTTCTAATCAGGGCTGGATCCCTTAAAATCTGTTTCATACACAGCCCTTAAGAACTAGGGATCTAAGCATCACTGCTGTAAGAGGAAAGGATTGCTTCCAATAACACAAGCACTAAATAAGCAGATGGATAGAACGCACTGAAAGGTTTTAATCCTCTAAAGGAGTTTGAGGAAATACACACATCACTTCAACTGCCCACCCCATTGCTTATAAATTTTCACTAATTGTCAGGACAAGGTCAGAAATAATTTAGTACAATGGAAGAAAGTCTAATTTAGTTACAATTCATGCTCCTGATGACAAACTTTCTACTCATTGCTTTTATCCACTTTCACAAAAATTAGTTTCATAAGAATTAGCTTTTCAGCGCTCTAAGGTTTCTGTTTGTTCATCTGCATTTTGTGAACATCCACACCGAATGTAATATAAGCCACTAGCTAGAACAGATTTTCATAAACAACATACTTTACAAATAATGACATTTTAAATTACTTTACTTTCTAAAGACATATAATTATTTCCCCGTAGCACTTAAACCAATTCATTTCTAATGCTTTAAGCCTGAAATAGAGAAAGATCCGAGTTACAAATCTTTTCAAAATACTCACTCTGTACTCAAAAAACCAAAATAAACCAACGCCTTCTCCTCATTGGAATTCAAGGCACATCACTCTATCTGCTGCTGCAGCATCAACAATCCACAGCAGAAAATAACTTGCGTAAGCACGGCATACCGAGGAACACTTAAAAGCCACACTAAGCTTAGCCACATGAGAAATGTAATAAAACATCGCACAGCTCATTTAATGTTTGGAAGGCATGATGTCCAGGTTAATATCTGAAGTGGGGGAAGGTAGAGCAAGTCATGGGGAGGGCTCCTGAACTCTGCCACAAACAAAACTGGGAAGGTCTATTGTGCCTTCTGATAAGAACATTTATTTTACCTCAATTAAATTTCAGGCATTCTCTTGAGAGGAAGAAGGGAAAACTGTTCTTCCCTCCCACACACTTACACACATTCATATTTATGCTTTACATATACATGCAAAGCACACACCTCCATCCCAGGAGCCCTGGGAAATGTTTAAATGGTTTTATTCGTTCTTAGAAGTGTTGTGCTTGTGGCAGCTAATAAACAGATCTTATAAATGTTACAGATTCCAGAGATGTTTAAAATACTCTTGCTGCTTTTAAACGCAGGGACAGAAATTTAAAATTCCACTCTTTCTAGATGTGTTACTCATTCTAACACTTTTGCTATTTTTCATATACCAAAGAATTGTTAATCCTTAATGGGCTTTTCAATTTGCCCTCATTGCTATTTTTAGATCCCCACAAGCCCTTACTTAAGCAATAGAGAAATAAACATTTGGCAAAAAATATTAGCTACTTCTAAATTAAACTGATCTGAAAAATCACCAAGGCAAATGTTTTTTCATCGTCTATGCTCTTTTTTTCCCCCAGCTCATCTCAAAACATGAGTTATTTTGTTGACAGAAAAGTTCATTAAAGTCTCAGATAGTAGCTTGTCTTTGGGGAGTTGACAACTTTTGTTAGGGAGAAGGCAGTAGTTTAAAAGACATATCTTATCTCTCTGTCAGATAATTTCACTCAAAATCAGAACTTTGTTTCATTTTCCTCCCTAGAAAGGCATTTTTTCAAGCAGTTTATTCAGTATTAGTTAAAACAAGGTTGGAAAGCTGAAATTGGGAATGGATTTTGGAAAATCGCCCTGCATCTAACAATCCTTTTTACTTTTGTTTTTGCAAAATCCTGACTCTCTGCAAGTCCATTGACTTTCATAGGACTGAGAATTTACTCAGTGCCTAGAAGGCATGAATCCTCCTGGGCAATGAACGGATACACAACAAAGTTGTGCATATGAAAGCACATGCCTGTGCTTAGCCTTTCGTCTACATAAATTACAGGTAAAATACTGATGCAAAAGAAATTCCACACAGTTCCATAACAAATTTCAGTGTTATAACCACAGGATCTCCCCTCTAAGATATTGCTTCTTCCTCAAAAAACTTTTAATAAATTTACATTTTGCAAATGTTCTTAGGCTCCATTAAATGCACACAGCACCAGATTTTTTAGAGACTATCAGCTGGCTCGTTTGTTAATCAAAATACAGTGCCACAGAAGTTGAGCTAGAACTTACAGAGCTGTCGCTCAAGAATTTTATCCATGATTGCCAAGCAGCAATCAGTCTTCAGGGATACTAAGCAAATTTATGTGAAAATAACCATACCTCAGTTACCTAGGAAATTCCTGCTTTTAAGCTGAAACACCTCTTTGCTTTCGTGCTTACTGTTTTGAGCTAGGTTCGTAATGGCAAGCAATGTTTGAAAAAAGGTCTGTTAGAAAGCTACTGAGTTTATGCTATGGAGAAGTTCATTAGGCATAACTTAAAGGTCTGCCATTATACTCAGAAACGGAGGTTTAGCACGTTTGATGATCCAAATATGTGCGGTTCAGTGGTCAGCATTACAATTGTTTAAAATGCAGTGACTAATCTGTAACTTATCAATATATTACAAAACAATGTTGACAATGCCAGGGTCTTTGTTGATAATTTTTCCTTTATATAACACCAGCTGGAAGATGTTTCCCTATTATTGATCATGCCACTTATCAGCTATTCACAACATATTTCTTTGTACTTGGTACCAAATCTAAACAATGTGGACTCGGTTCATTAACCTTTTGATATTGGGCAAAAGGGGGAGTAAGGCAGGGCGAGGAGAAGCACTAAAAGTAATTTCATTGTTATTTGGATTTTCATTTTGGACAAGACATCTGAAGGGAAAAAGGGCACAAACTTTATAGGAATGAAATAGCACTCAGAACCTGGTCTGAAATCTACAGAAGCAAAAGCAGGGCCTTCTACTGATTTAATTTTCACTGGTTCACGTACTGAGTAAAAGGCAAGTTTCAAAAGCTTAAAAATAAACAAACTCCCTATCTTATAGTGGTTTCCCTGAGGACAGATTGGAAGTGGAGCTCTACGAGGAGTTGGCAGGAAAATCTTAAACTGTAAAAAAGAGAGATGGCATGTGTCTTGCAGTCTGAAAGTCAGAACAGAAATTCTGCTACAAACCTCAGTTCAGGTTTTCAGAAAATATGAACTAAGAAACAGTTTAGAACATTTAAAAAGTTCTACATAAAAATTCACAGATTCAGCCTGCAGAATATTTTTAATGTCATTTATCAGGTGCAGAGTCAGACTGAAGTTTAGTTTTAAGTGCGCTTGCCAGAAGAAAAATTTTCATGAATGTCCAAATCTGGTAGGGCTCTATTTATAAATACTTACACCCCAGCAAGTAAACTGATAAGAAAAGGAAATTAAGGTTGCAGAGCCAAGCATAACATGAACACTTTTGAATTTAAGCTCTTTACCTAGAAGGCAGCTCATAATGATCTGATCCCCTACAATCTTTTTGTCATTCGTCATCTCCTACTTAGCCACACCCTGTCCCCAGTAACTTGGGCTCTTCGTCCCAGTATGAACCAGTGCTCAGACCTGTCTTTTTCCCCCTGGAACTTCTAGCGGTTTTGCAAGAGGAGAAAACACAGTGATTTATATTAAACATTTTTGTGTGTGGAGAATCTGTATTGTACAAAAGCCACGGTTTCCATAAAAAAGAAAATTAACACATGCCTAACTCTTGTAACATTTAATCTGAAGTACTTCTACCTGTCAGTGCTGTCACAGGATGCAGAGGAGTTGTAGTTCAGCTGCCTCATGTCTCTACATCCTCTTTATGTGGAGTAGACCATCTACATCAGCCAACAACACTCATGACGCAGGGTCCCAAAATAAACTGAGGCAGGCTCATAAGAGAAACAGGGCTTCCCAAAGGCTTTGCATGCAGTAGTGCTCCAGCATGGATACTGACTCCCGCTGTGGAATCACTGCCTTGCACTGGTTTGGATATTACACGGCCCTACCGCAACAACCCTGTGCCCCGTGGAGGCACAAGCCCCTCCTAACGCAGCCTTATGTCTCCTTACCACAGCTGCCTCACGACCAGCTTGAAGCAGAAAAGCGTGGGTCCGCCTGCACCCGTTCACGCACACTCTGAAGCACTTCTGTTTTATGTCTAGCTCTCCTTCCTTCCCATCTGTTACTAGCTGCTAGAGTAATACAAGAAGCACTAGTTTTCAAGGCTTACCTGAAATATTTCCTTCTCTAGCTTTTATAACAAAAATTTAGATTTTTAAACCATTTTTTTCACCCGGCAGCTCTGTCAGCGTAGGTTAAATACAAAGCCAGGACAATCTTGGTTTATAACCCGAAGACACTCTAGAATTGAGGTCTGTAATAGCAGTTGTTTTGTCTTGTCAGAATTAAGTCTGATATTTAGTCTCTTGTATGTGCATAATCCAGTCCTTATTCTCGTGAACTCCCAATGCTTTCACCTCTGTCTCCTCAGAGATACCACAGGAACACACAGGTTTCTCAGTTACTATGCCAAGGTAGATTTACTGCTCACTGCGGGAAAGACAGGGATACGCTCTCCTTGTTCCATTTTTTTTTTATTACTTCATATCTGCATGGGCTTTAAGAATCAGCAGGGTCTGCTCCCTTCAGGACACTGCAATGCAATCCAGTACGTGAGCATAAAAATGGGGGAAACGACTCCAAAACCAAATCATCTGCCAGACCCTCAAGATCTAACCTCACTGTTACTCACGCCAGCTCTGCCTCCTGCCTTCTCCACTACAAACTTTTTCATTGTTTCCTCCTTTTTTGCTGTGGTACAAGGCATAATGATACATATTTTAAGATCAGGCTTAACGGCAGGTAAACAAATTTACTGCATCAAGCATTTATTGTTTTGTTTTCCAATCTAATCAATAATACCTGGCCCCAACTTTTTTCCATTAACATGATTTACATAAATAATATATGCATCCTAGTACAGCGGTTATTCACAATTTAAGAAAACATCAGTACTTTTATTAGCTCCCCCAGCACATATACTAGCCGTGATCTTTATTAGCCCTGGTCTTTAAACTTATTCTGACCAAGTTTTCACTGACTGCAGAGAAAGTAAACTACATCGAGTGATACATCATGAGAACCACAGAGATGGCACTTCCTAAGTAAATAAAGATTTTATTTAAATTAGATTAATACATTAGTTTACATTTTATGTATACCCAAACCCATTTATTTTTGTTTTGCTGTGCTACTATGAAATTATATCGCAGATCTATACATGTTCTTGGAAATATGCCTCTTCACATTTTTCAAGTTAGTTCCAATTACTTACAAACCAAACTCAAATTTTCCTGGAATTGCAATATACCACATATATTTTATTGTATTGCTTTGTAAATATACCATGAAAACTTTAGCATATTTCTACCCATAAAGGATGAATGGTCTATCTACCATGCTATCATCATGCAGTGCCCTGAAAAAATCACAGCCAGGCTACTTCCCACGTATATTCAAGTCCTCTCCTGAAGACACAGTTTGAGCTTTGTTTCCTGCTTTTCACTACAAGTTCATCTAGATTTTACAGCAAAGGAAGGAACAGGAAACAAACTTAAACCTTAATGTGATCTTCAAGACAGTAACATGCCCAATGAAGTAAGCATGTGTTCTTTCTTTGCTCTGCTTGCTCTCTCCTTCCATTGGCTCTTCTCTTTTGCTTGTAAAGAAGATAATAAACCTCAAAAAAAAAAAAAGGTAGTGCTGAAAGACAGTAATGATTATCATCGTTTCTGTAATCCGCTCTGGAAGTCAAAGGAGACCAGAGTGTGAGAAAAGTAATATTGGCTTTAAAGCCGCAAACCCAGTCACAATAGCTGCTGCAAGTGCTCTCTGTTGTGCCTTTCTATTCTGAAATGTCCTTTGCATCCTTTCTGGCAATCTCGCCATTGATGACATAAAGCTTCTCTTGTCACAACTTGTTCCTTCCAAAATCGGAAAGCAATTCCACTCTACAATGACACGTGGACAATGTTTGGCAACCCATCCTTCTGCTCAAAGCAATATCCAGTCTCATGCCCTTCACCCTCTTGCCTCAGTTTGCCCTGGCCATTCATGGAGGTTGCCTGGCAGCTGTAGGAATCCAAGTGTCAAATTCTGGAATGAAGTTTTCCAGGACTGGAAAATCATTGTTAATGTTGACCTATGGATTTGGCTAATTAAAGCAATATATATTAGATATTAATATCACTGGCAGTTCTTAGTTCGTTAGCTCTCTAGGCACTAATTAGATGTTTAGAATTCCACTACATGTCATCAGTGGAAAACACTCTTAGCTAGTTTGCAAAGCTTCATCAAAGAAATAAGAAATACTATCAGCATCTGCAGTCCTTTCCTGGTTTATTCCATGGAAAAGCTGTACGTTCCATGGTTCACAATAGACTTACTCTAGCTTAACTCATAAGAGCTAAAACTGCCCTTTTTTATCTGAAAAAGCCAATCCAAAGATTACAATGAACTAATATTCCCACTGCACTTTCGCTTGAACTCTTCCAGGTGCTTACTGCTGCAACTCAGTTTCCATTTTATGTTCCGCAATCTCATGGGAATAGTTAGCCTAAGAATCTTTTGGACTAAGGGCACTGGCACATCCAAATATTTACCTCAATTCCAAAAAAAGAGTTGCTTCTCTTACATTGGTCTAGTATATTGGACTGTTAATTTTTTGCATTTTTGAGATGAACAAGTAAATTTTTCAGAATACAAGTATTTTTACAGGGGAGCTTTCGGATAAGTACCTTTATGCAAGGTAAAAAGACGAGGAAAGGGAATCATCCATTTTAATACGCAGAATAGCCCAATCACACTAGCGACAACTAGTCTGAAAGTGACTTAAGGGTGTAAGAATCCATAGAGAGGATCCGCAATAACAAATTGAAATGGAATAGACAGAAACACAGTATAACATTGCATCATGTCACACTTGTTGTAACTCTGTAACTACAGCTGAGTTCTTCAAGTTGCACCAGTGCAAGGAGAAAACAGTTTACTCTCGTTGCAGCGGTGATTGTGACGACACACACATATAGATTGCATACGGAAAACCCAATCCAGAAGGCCAAATTCAAAGTTTAGCAACTACGAACCTGGGCCATTTATTTTATGGGCTGCTACAAAAATCTGTTTGGCATTCATACTCTGTGTAAATGTCAAGGTAGTTATCAAGCACAGTCTCCATTTTCACAGTGGCAATGTTTCCATATTCTTTTGGCGAGCATCATGCGGGCAAAGCGTCACAGGAGTGGGACTCAACTAGATGTATTGTATTCGTGTATATGAGAAGTGAAACTTAATTTGCCTTTACACCAAGGGCCAAACGTTTTAAAGATTTTAAATGAAAACCGCATAGTGCTTGTCACGCACAACTCGAAGTGGTAACCACTTCTTGCTGTATGCTTTGATTGGTGTTCATGTGGATTACATTTTAATATTAGGCTGGAAGCTTAATTATAAAGGATTATTAGCAGATCATGAGAGTATTGCAGTGAGATGGGGTCATGCAGAGGAGAATATTAAGAGCTGTCTAATCTTTGACCTCCTTTCTCCTTATCATTTTGGAATCATCGTGCAAATAGAGACACTCACAAAACTGTTCAAGACATATTTTTTTTTTCCTGTCTTCCTCTCAGAGGGCTATTTGCTGGATCTCCTGATGCAATTTGACCATTTTGCCGGTACACTTTTTGGGAAAGGGACCACGTGTTTCCTTCATGCTTTTGCATCTTGCTAAACATACCTTTGGAGTCAGACAGATAATGACATGCTTTGTACGTGGAAGTCCTGTGGCAGTAAAGGCACTTTAGAGGATAGGAGATAACATGTGTGAGGGACATTTGGAGTCAAGATAAATTATGTGTGTACAAAAAGTCTATCTGAAAATAGGTCGTAATACAAGTACAGTAGACTTTAGGAATAGTAAAGGCTGTTAAGCTTTACTTTGGTTGATAGGAGTGATCAGAATACAAGTGACACTATTTTTCTGTAAAGGGATGCAGTGTCGTCTTAAAATAGCACTTATGTTGGCTTTTGTCACATTAACTGTGGGAACTCTGGTGGAAATACATTTAGGTACTTGAAGACCATAAGTTCACAGATAAGCTTGGCCGATACTGTGAACAGCTTGCCTGAGAGGTAAATTGCATGCAGAAACTAAACATGACAGCCAAAGATAAAACACTTATTATGATTAATACCAGGAGATGTAACAGGCTTTACTTACCGCAGCCCCAGGAAACCTCACTTTTACCAGATAATGTTTACAACTCCAATTGCACTCACAGGGCAACCGCATGCTTTCTTAGGAGACGGTCTCTTATCTGTGAAACTTCTCACCCATGTGAATTTTAACTTCTGCATTATTCATGTGAATGTTTTAGGAGATTTACAAATCTGTAAGATTTTATGCACCCATTAAAAACCTAAAACAGCCTGACAGCAAGAGAAATTTTTAAGAATGCTGCAGATGAGGAATGTGACAGTCTCCTTGTGAGAGCTTACAGTATGAAGATTGCTAAATGAACATCAGCTTATGTAGAAGGTGGCAAGTGAGGTTCACTCCAATATGTACGTTATCTCTTGCAAATATCTGCACAAATGACCATACTGCATTCCTCATGTCCTGCACCTACAAATGGTAACATACGACTCCATGTAACATGCAGTAAAAAATTACAAAATATCAGAATAAAATACTTCCAGCTTAATTTTAGCATCTACTTTAGTTACCTGTGAGTCATCCTAATTTAGCTTTTTTGTTCCATTTCTGAAATTTATTTTGCTTCAGTAAACAAGGTAAGTCCCGTTTGAAAGAAATTAATGCCACTTCTTTTAACTCAGCAGAAAGACCAAATTCTTCTTTCAATTTAAATTTTGTTTCATAACAGGGTAATAATCTGTATCTATCATAGAGGACTAAGATTCCAGTATAAACCAGTAGAAACCCATGAGAGGAGTTTCTTCAATTTTTTTTTTTTAATGTAGCAGATAAAAAGATAATTTTGGTATTTTTTTTCTTTTTATATAGGATAAGTAAGATTAACAGTCCACACGTAAAACAGAATAAAGCAATATAAAAGCAACAGACAACCCATATGGATCATCAGCGGAGGAGAGCAATTCCTGTAATATTTGAAGTATTTTGAGGTACTAGACCTACTCTACAATACTAATTCTGAGTAGCAGTTACCAAAAAAGTTCCCTGAAGGTTATAGATTGGACCAGAATGGTATTCTGATAACGATCAAATTAGTTAAAGATATTAATGAGAGGACTCCTGAGCTTTTAAATGGTGTTTTTACAGAATTATTTACCTATCAAAACCTAAAAGCAATCCAGGGGGAAGATGTCACCCTCTTCTCACACATACAGACACAGACAAACAGAGGATGTACAGCTGAAGAAGGAAGCGATGAAGGGAACAGATGCCCTCCTAAAAACGCTCCCAGAGCCACGAATCTGCCCTTACTCAGCCCGGAAGACAGGCTGACGGTGGTGACGAGACATCAGCAAACTCAAGAAGACCAGCTACAGCCCTTTCTGTGTGGCAAATGGAAGCAGAAAGCAGATTGATAAGAATGATCCCGTCACTCTGGGACTGCTCTTGATCAACATAACCAGTGCTCGAAAAACCATGAGCAGCTGGGATGATTGGAGGCTGGAGACGTGTCCCCTCCACCCCTTCATCCCTCCACCCCCTCTGACCCCACACCGTCTGCGGGGCATCCTGCAACAGGGGCTTGCCTGCGACCTGGGTCAGACAGGGCTGATGTCCCCGTGTCACTCTCAGGCCCTTGAGAGAGACCAGAGGTGCTGGTTTAGCTGATTTTAGTATAGGAAATCTGCATGTAAACCAATGTCTTTCCTACCAGTCTCCAACAGTCTGAAACACTGAAGTGGTCTAGCAATAGCTGATTTTTTTGCTTCTCTGAGTAAAAAGGGCATTAAAAAGGAAATTAATCTCAGCTTGACCCAAAATAAATCTTTTATTTTAATTTATTGAGGAAAAAGAAGTTAAATCTCTTTGATTCAACAATAACAATAAAAGACAACTATTTCTCCTTGTTTTCTTCTGTTTGGGACTGTCAATGTTAGCCTCTCTTTCACAAAGCTAAAGCACCATAAACAGTGCTATAATTCTGAAACCAAAATCCAGAAGCACAGTCACACAGTTATCTCTTTACTAGTCTTTCCCAGATTGAACAGGCCAAAACTCCCCAACAAATGCAATCCGAATTTACTGTGGTTTTAATTCCACAGACCCACCTCCTGTGTGACCCCACAAGGCTCTCTCTCTCATTTTTATTTTCTGGCCAGTGAAGCATTCCACATAACAAAAATTAACACAGTTCCAAGTTCCAGGTCTCTTAAGACATTATGCATGCAGCAGCAATGGAGAAAAATCTCATGAAGAGACAAACTCCAACATTACAGTCAAGTTGCACTTGGAGCCAACAATACGCTATCTCCGGAAAATAAATCACATGCAAAATTGGATTTTATTTATCAGCTTAGAGAATTGCTTAAGTTTCAAAGTCAAACTATTCCATTCATGTAAAATAATACTGAACTCTCATCAAAGCCCAGATAATGATAACATTGCTTCTTGCATGTACAGTCCTCAAAATTTTATGCAAAAAGAAAGCAGCAATCGACAGCAAAATACAAAGAATGAGAAAAGAACTCTATACCTTTTTTCTCCTTGATGCTTTTCCTATTTTTTTAATCACTTTTAACCAGTTCTAATAACCTGTAAATACATCTAAGAAATTTGTTAGACATCAGTTAATAATTTTTTTTTGAAAGGGTTTTTTTTCTCTCTCCCTTTAGGAATGTCAATTTGGCAATACAACTCTGCACTCCGTATGTTTGCATGCTACTTTCAAAAACACGGTCAGTGGGGAGGGTTTCTTAGCATGATGCAAAACTTCTGGTCAAAATGGGCCGTAAGATCCACTATGGGCCGTAAGATCCACTGGCTAGACAGTCAGTGGCCTGACAGCTAAGGCATTAACCTAGTATTCAAGAGCCCAGCCTCAAACTCCAAGCTCTGTACATCTAACCTAGCAACCTGACCTCATCCCCTTCTTTCTCCTGAATTCTGTTCCTTGCAAAGGGCAAAATTTCTTGGCATTCAATCAGAATGTGTCAGGTTCTTCATACAACGAAATGCTGTGAAGTTTATACAAATCATTTCTCTCCAAATAGAAACAACATAGTATATAATTTCCTGGCAATAACTAAACTCAAAGACATTTTTTTCTTAATTAAATTAGGCATTAAATCATTGCAGCAGATTCATTTTCCTGTTTGTGTTTTTTATTAATTAGATCTGCACCATCTGCCTCTGTTTATCTGTTTCACAACCCTTTCATCTAGCATTGTATGTTTATATTTTAAATGTGTATTAGCTTTTGTGATGGATTTTGTAACTGCTGAATGGTAGCTGCAAAGACAATTGTCATAAAAGGATACTCAAAATGTCACAAAGTATCAGCACAGAAAGCACCACAGCACAGAAAAATAAGGGAGAAAATCATACAACAAAATAGGTCATCAAAATAATGCTTCATCAGAGAGAAGACATTTAAACACAGCAGCATAACACTTAGAGACCTTCTCTACATGAGCAGGGATGTGGGATTAATTTAGATATACTCACATTAATAATTCAGAATATAAACAGAAGAGAAGGCATTTCAGATCTGTGAATCTAGCAGATAAAGCACACTTCATTTTAACTAAAACAGGCAGATTTCTTCCTAAATGGATATTAAATGTTTATATATCCTGTAGTATGTAAGTTGAAAAAAAAGCATGGGTGCATCTAATATTTACTCATGGACTTGAGCTGACTCTCATCATCTAATACCAATTTGGTCTTTATTTGTACATTTTTTAAAAAATCTCTTAGTGTGAACAAAAATCTCTATTTTGCTGGAAGCAGCAAAGGGACCTTTGCCAAAAAGACTTCAGCCTCTCTCCAATCGAGAAAGGGGCTTGCTCTCAGCATTTTGGATTTGACTAAATTCTTTTCTTTTTTGATTGTATACATACCAAATACGCATTTCTACGCTGCATGTCGTGGGGGAGAATGTGGGCTGCATCAGATGATATAAGATAGGATTGAGGAAGAAACAAACAAGCAGACTAAAGATCTGCATCCTCTTAGAATTACAGTGTAACCGTACAAATTAAACAGTCTATGGAGGCATATAAAGAAATTAAAAAAAAAAAAAGTACGAAAACATGGCGGGTGAGGAAAGCTGTCAAAGTCAGAAGATGAACAGGATCATGAAATGGAATTATCACACAGCGAAATTGGAAAGAAAATCAATCGTGATATATGAAAGAGTAACAAAGTTGAAACACAGAAAAGGCAGGAGATAATAATGGGAATTTCAGCCATTCTTTTTTCTACAGTTTTGGGGTTGGTTTTGGGGGTTTTTCTGGGTTTTTTCCCCTATGCTTGCCTTTGAGCTAGCAGTAGATAGGAGTTTAGTTCGGGGAGGATCCTTGAGATTCCAAGATGAACACTTCCTTCATTTCCATCTCTTTGGGAACCGGATATTGCCTACTATATAAATATTTTTCTTTGTGCCTATTTCATCATATCTTCTCAGAAGGATAAAATTCCTCACCTCTATTTACTTCAGCTGAGTAATAATTTGACAGTTCAGAATGGATCTTTTCCTTCTTCAGGTACAAAGAACACTTAGCTACATATTTACTACACATTAAATTCCAGAAAAACTGGCCTGCAGTACACGCTGCTGTGCAAGATTCTAGTTTTAGTTGTAATGTTCTTGATATAGTAACTTCAGAGATTCAAAAATTCCCTCCTGAAATTGCATGTTGCATCTTTAAGTACATGGATCATTATATGGAGCACTTAAGACCAGAGTAATTCATCCTGTTGAATTTCAGGTGGTACCATTCTCCCCAAATGACTGAAGTCAAGCATAGTTTGCCACAATTAAGGGAGACAGTCTGGTAATGTTCTTTCAGTATGAAAAAACACAAAGTATAATAACTTTCCATGCTAAATAGCTGAATTACAAAGCCTTCTGTTTTGATTTATGTCATGGACTGCGATAAATTATGAACTTTTACACAGTTTTAAACTATGATAAGAGATACTGGAGTTCAGCAGAAGTTATCTATTGCAAATCCATTTCTAGCAAAATTGTTGGGTTTGTCTGGTAATTTTTAATGAAGCTACATAGGCATATGAGACTCACATTAAGAGTTTAGAACACTGTGATCTGATACAACACAATAAAGAAACAATCCCCATGATCCCCTAGAGGATCCAAGCAATTTCTAGAGGTATAGGTCATAGATTTAATGGTAATAGATAAAGACAAGACTGAGTTTACAGAGGTATAGTTTCTCAACCAGTACTGATGGACAGAAGGTATACAAACCCCCACATCCTTTCTTTCCCCTTTTTATACAACTCAGTCAAATTAACTTTTCTTGTTATTCAGTTTAGTTTGGAGGAGGCTAAGGCATGTTAGGATTTTTTTTTTAATACCTGGAAAGGTAATTTTTTATCTTTCAGCTGAAATGTAGAAGCCTCCTTAAAAACCAAATGAACCCAAACTTCTCACCAAAATAACTGTGAAGCAGAAGCTTTAATGGAAAACTTGCTTGCGAACACAGTTAATGTTTTCATTGAGCAGCTCCAAGATATAATGAAATATTAATGAATATGTGTTTGGAGGTGATAAGAACTGTACGCACACGTAACAGTAAAACTACCTATAAGTAACATTATCAGTCCTGTCCGACCCTTTCTCTAACAGTCCTCCTCAGGCCATTTACAACTACAAACCGGAGTTTCTTAGCTACAGGTGACTGTTATTAATAATAGACAGACCCACAGAGAACGAGCTTCTAGAGAGGCATTATCTATTTTTCTGTAATAACCATTTTGGAGGAAAATTCCCCTGGGCAAAGGCCATCCAGTGGGCAATAATCAGTTTGAGCAGTTCTCACATCACTGCACGTTACTGGTAGAAAAATGACCTTGGTATGTAACAAATCCAAGTCTCCACACTGATTTGGAGAAAGAGGAAAGTTTAAGGATTGTACTCTGGCTCCTTATCAAGTTTAAATCTTTACCAGACAAGGTTCCAGTGGAAATCCAAATCCATGGGTTCTGAAGGATGAGCGTTTCTTCTAAATTACCCTCAGACAGCTTGAGACAGGTCTAATTTCACTAAACAAGCGCAAGCCATCCTTTCGGAGTGCCGTTTCCATGTGTCCTGAGCTGTGATGTACATACCACAGCCACCCTTGCGCTCCCAGTCAAAGCGTCCCACAGGTGCAGCTACGGCCCTGTTGTTCGGCAAGTCGGCCAAACAAATTCCTTCCTCCCCCACTGCAAGGATCTTGCGCTCGTCTTGGCACACGGGAGGTTTGAATGCATACTTTTCATTAGCTCAATTTGGCAGTCCGTTCTGAACTGTCTCTTTCTAAGTATAAAGCAAAGTCAAAGCTCTCTCTACATCCAAGCTCTCCACTTCATCACTGGCCTAACAACGTCTTCAGCTCAGTTTATGTCCTCCTGGGTAAATATACATGTAGGTTTTGTTTCTGCCTACCAGATGTGTTCTTTCTTAAATGTGGAACCATTCTAATTCAGGGAGGGCCTAATCCTGTAAAAACTTGTGACCCTGCCTTCGAGGCCTTGCAAGACTTTTTAAAATTTATTTTCATTATAAGCACCATAAGCCTGTCAGTAGCTTTCTGAAAAATTTGGCTTGTTGAGTAATCAGAAATTACATACCAAAACTTAAAAAGACACTCCTGAAACTGTATTTTTTAAAATCTACTTGCAAAACAATGACTTCACATTAAGATTTCTGATTTTTGTAAGTTAAGAATCAGCTCCTTCTTCTTCAATTGTACTTAAGAAGTCCCACTGATTTCATTAAAGATTTGTGCAAGAACATGGGACAGTAACTTTAGCTTGCACAATACACTATTCTTCTGCTTCATTGACTTTGGATGCCTACCATAATCCGCATTTTTATGACAGGCAAGAACAAACTGATACAAAACGTACACCTCAAAACTCTCCAGATTTGAGGCTAGCAAAATCTGAATCTAGCTCTGGATGACATATTTTGTGACTTGAGCAGGGATTAATAATAAAAAGAAAACATGTAATAACTAAGTAACTGGTTATCAGCTATGTGTGGGATGAGTACGTTTATCCATAATTTCAGCTTCAGCTTAAATGTATAAATCAGAAGAGCAACCATGAAAATGCCAATAATCATATAATTTTGATTGACAGACCTCCAGGCCCCTGTCGGTTGGTGACAGAGGAACTCAGGAGCACCTAAACAGCTTATGGTTCTACTTCCTCTCCTAGAAATAACACCTCCCAACATGGTTTTGAGCCAAGTTAAAGTGTTTGTTTAGCATGGCAAATGGGCAGAACCAGACCCTCGTTGACTTCAGTGAGAGATTAGAAACCCAAAAGAATCTTATTGACCCCAATAGGCAAGGACAAATTAGACCCACCTCACACACGCCCTCAAACTAGTATCGGAACACATGGACATGCAAACCATTGAACATGCTAGGTGGAGGCCGGGTCCACTGCAAATCTGCTTTCTGTACAAACACACTGCCCAGCACCTCCAGGACTCTGGAGACAATCCTGCTTGGAAATGCACAGGTTTAAGATCTGGAATTCAGAACTCCCACGCAAGTCCCCAGGAAAAGCACAGTAGCTGCAACATGTCTCTCATGGCACTTGTGCACTGAAAATTGATCGTGGAAGACTGCAGGGCCTCATTGCAGGGTGCTACGGCCCCCTGTTTCAAAGAGGAACTGCTTCCAAGACGAGTACGTATTTCTAAATTATTTCTAGGATTATTAAAGCATGCTCTTCACACCAGATGTGAGCTCTGCAGTGGCAGTTGAACTCTGCAAGTCTACTGAAGTGTATTAGAAGAGTGGGAAGCTCTACGACCACAGGAGGAATGTGGGGCTTGCCCATTTCTGCTCAATTTCAAACAGCACTTCTGTGAGTGTTTAGGAGACAGAGACATTTAGCTGTACATTTCTCTCTCTCCTCCCTTCACCCTCCCCCTCATCTTTATTATAGTAAAGTGTTTCATGCATTCGCCACAATATTTCCTTTAACAACTCACAGAACCACTCACAACCTGGCACTTGGGGAAAATTTTAGGCCATTTTTCCATACGCATCATGTCTAAACATAAATCTATGAGCTTTTTGACTACAAAGATAAAAAGGTCATCCTTCCTCTGCATAGCCTTTTGTTCGTATTTGAAAAAGAGCTGCTCTGAAATACTACTGTGTTAACTCTGTTGTGAAATGTCTGTAAACGTAAAAGATCAACTGATTCAAATGTGCCAATTAATTTCATTTTACCATGTTTTTACTCAGCTCTCTGGCAACAGAATTTCTTATAATGCACTCATAATCTGAGCTAAATAAGCTATATTGCTTTTAACGAGGTGATGCACAATGTCTCTCATGCCTAAGTGTTATGCTGCTTTGCACAATGAGCTTCTTAAGGTGAAGTCATTTCTGTACATATTTTTACACATATTTACATATCTATTAAAATATTGTATATGTGAGTGATAAGAGTATCTTTGTGCAGACTTTTCATTTTTGCTGGTTTTACTCTGAGAGTCTAGCTAGATTCACAAAGTATCCAGATAAGGAAAACAGCTCATGTCTTACGAACTGAGTATCTCACAGAAACAAGTTCTGCCAATGGCTTTTGTGTATCTGTGCCAGGAAATTGTACAATACTTTGAATTTATGTTTTAAATGTGAATACATTATTTAAAAAATTCAGTCAATGAAGAACATCAACAAATTATCAAGGTTCGGTATGGGCTGAAAAAAATGAGTTAATTCTTACTTGTGCTAGAGGTGGCTGATGTATCAAATTTATAGAAGCAGCCTGACTTTTTTTCTGGACAAACGAAACAAGTAAGCATGTAAACACAAATCAAGATTTTTCTGGATGCATCATGGGGTACTTTAGAAATGATTTAGAAATGCTGCTCCTTTTAATTCCTTTCAAAACCAAGCATTTCTAAATAAAAGCTACACGGGCTCTTCAATGAATTATGGCCTTTGTCAAACATTGCACTGCCAGGTCACAGCCCCCCGTGAATCAAACAGGTTTGTGAAATCTGTAAACTAGTATTTCACTCTCATCAGAAAAACAGACTGGTATGGGATGGAGGTTTATAATTAGGACATTACTTTTTGGCAACAAGACACAATCAGTCTAAATGACCTGTGCTTTGAAGGTGGAAACTGTGAATGACAACAGTAATGACAAGGAGTACTATAAAAAGACTAACAACCAGTTGAATGAAATCCAACCAGCAGTCTGATTCCCTACTGCTCTGCATCATTTCCTAGTCACAGACATCACTACAAAGCCAGTAAGAAATGTTATGAAATTAGACAGGTTTGTACACCGATTTTGCACTCATCTCTCATACTAAAGGATGGACAAGCAGCTCAGATTCAGATTTAAGTTTGTTTTGGCCTTTCTCATATTTGAGTGATGTATTGTTGTACAGACACATGGCTTACAGATAGAAGAATGCTATATATAGATATACAAGTTTTAAATATATACATTTTAAATATGTATTTATCTATACACACATATATTCCCTTTCTTTACTGCTGAAAACTGAAGCTTTAACAAATCTTTTTTACACAAACAAATGAAAAGCAACTTGAGTAACTGGCTTTACTCTGTATCTACTGGATAATTTCTGCATGTTTGCTTCCAGTTTTAAGCCATGCTGGCATGTTATTGCCAATGACAGTAAAGCACACATTTGTAGGTAATGCTCTAATCTTACAGTCAACTCCAATAATCTTGCACTGTGACAGGCTTCTGAATGAAATTGTTTACCAGTGGATATGTATGTGAAATACAATAGCTGTGTATGCATGGCAAAAATTATAGCGGTGTAATTTAGGTAGAGTAAAAGGAAAAGGGTAATTAGTCAATGGTATACAAAACTTTGCTAGGTACTCCCACAATTTCACAGGCAAAAAAAGTTTTTTGCTGCAAAGAGTCTACTCTCTAAGCCTTTGTCAACATGGAGAACTAATTCTACAGGAATTCAGTGCAACTTTCCCATGTTGTCAATAATACATATACATTTCCTGTGTGAGTAGCTCTCTGCAGCACTTTTTACTCCGTTTTGAAAGTGGGATAAGCCCTCCTACCTGGAACTAATCTTATTATTATGGGTGCATATGGAGAAGCTAACATACTCTCTCATGAGGAAAGGCTGAGAGAGCTGGGTCTGTTCAGCCTGGAAAAGAGAAGGCTGAGAGGAGATCTGATGAATGCTCACAAATATCTAAAGGGTGGATGTCAAGAGGACGGGGTCAGACTCTTCTCAGTGGTGCCCAGC
>VZSC01017612.1:98991-134888 GCA_013398225.1 Steatornis caripensis | reverse complement strand
AAAAAAAAAAAAAAAAAAAAAAGGATTTAGGTGTTTAGATACCTGTTTTAGTTCCATTTTACTCCAAAATTATTTTGGAGTAACTCCATAGTATCAGATGCGTGGGGACAGTATGCAACTACAGTATAATTTAACAGAATCACAAAAGACCTAGTCTGTAGGTATTTGTCGTACTACAGGAAAGTGGAGATAAAGTTACAATCTTTTCTGAGGTAACTGCAACATAGATTATACACAGATCATGACCTTCAGTGAACTAAGAATTTCCTGGACAGTCATAGCCCAGCTGCTCTTCCTCTGAAAATTTTTTTTTGTTTACAGCTTTTTCAGCCCCAAATCAGATTACAGCAGAAGCATTCTGCAGAACACAGAGAAAATATTTTCTCGTCAAACACTGCTCTTCAATGTTAAAAGTCCAAAATGGGATGACATTAGGTTGTACCTTTACCTCTACCAGACAGTCTAGAATGCCAGAAGTATTTGTGACTGTCAGCCAGTGCTCTGGGGAAATTTGTGAACCTGAGGACTCTGCACCACAGGTATCATACGTGCAGCTATCTCCTTTGGTTGTCTTTCCAACAACTAAGCAAATCCAATGACTTGTTTTACACAGCAGGTTCCCTTAGACAAGTCCTGTAAATTCAAACCTGTAAACCAGATCAACTTGAAAACAGACTGGTATCACAGCTGGCAATCCTGTACAACCCACAGAAAGACCTGTAAAAGCACACTACAATGGAAGTAAGGAGCAAAAAAGGTCTCTTTGAATGGTGTGACTAAACATACCCATTAAGAAAAGACACACACATAGACATGCTTGAAAACTGAAGATATTTATGAATCGCCATATATACCTCCTAGATGGTCAACTCTCAGATTACATACCTGAAAGGTAACAATACTCCTCATCACCAAATTCAGGATGTATCTTCAAAGGGAAATCTGCATCCTTCACACAAAACATTTTTATCCCAGTATGTATGTGAGGCAATATAACCATATTCTCCAGCCACCACATAAAGTGAAGCAAAGCTGTGCCATTGGCTATGATCCATTTTTCCCATGAAATAAAAAGCACTTTCATATGTACAAAACCAGACTACCTAAGACTTTAGGTTAAGGCTTTTCTATATCTATTTGGGTGCATAGGTATAAACAACTGTTCACAGAATTTATACTATATAAACTGAAAATGCAAAGGAATATTTTTCTCTGATAAGCAACTCAATTTTACATACCTTTTTTGTGTTACGTGGTTTTATTATAAACTTTACAGAAAATACAGAACAGGCTCTGTCTGGACAGAATCAATTGCTCTGAAAAGCTTCTACAAGATAGTGCACTAAATTGTTTTTGTGGTGCAATGGCATAGCAGTAAGATCGTAAACTCAAGGATACAGAAAGATTCACCAAAATATATGGGAAATTCAATTATTCACAAGAGAAGGACAATCAGATAAGCAAGACTGTTTTTGTCTTGACTATACCAACCACTCCAGTATGAGGTTATGCTTATTGTCAATATTCTCAATAGGTAGGAGAGCACAGAGGACAAATTTGGGAACATAGCAGATTTCTCAGTCAGCATTGAGGGTTTCAGCTTTTACTAAAAAGAAATACTTCGAGCTATCATGTCTATATGGCTTACTCAGAGCCTCACAAAACAATACCATGTATGTCAACGAGTGCTAACCTAGAATGAAACCGTAACACCATGCTTTTGAAAGGTGAGTTCCTAACCATTTACTTACAACAAGAGTTTGTAACAAACCAACGTTGCATTATGCAAGTTGACACTGAGTGGAGCAGAGGCATATAATAATGCTAGTTAAGAATATATGTTGTAAGACTCCTGGCCTTTTAAAACACAGGAGAGGTGCAAGTATAGATGTCTGGTTTTCCTGAATCAGTATTTACTTTTCTAAGCTGCAGGGGACACCAAGATAAAGCATGTGATGAATGAAAATGCAGCACCAGTACTCTTCGTTTCAGTTAAAATCTTTTGTTGTTGTTGTTAAAGAACACATCTGTGCAGACTTCAGCACCTGAATGAAGTCTGAGGACAGTATCCCACCCTGTGATGAGGTATAAGAACAGCAGTGACAGTTCAAGATTTCTCGGTATTCATTTATATTTTCCTGGTATTTATTCACAGTATGAGTGTAGAACACAGTCCCAATTGTGATACAGTCTGTATAAAAGAAACACAGGGCCAGTGATCCCTACCCTGAAGTCCTGCAGACCAGATGCAGAAGAAAGGAAAAAAAGCAGGAGAGTAAACAGAAGCAGAGGTGACTGCTGACCTACTCCAGGTTAACCGCTTAGGTGTGTGATACAGAAAGAAACGGACCTGACACAAAGCCTTCAAAGCAGAAGTTGTACAGTCACATTTCTATTCTGAAGTGATCATCTGTGTTATATCCCCCCACACTGGGTAGTGCTGGTTTTCCCTGTAACCTATTCAGCACATTAGCAGCAAAACAGCCAACAGACCTTCCCAAAATAAACACAAAAGCTTGCTTTTGGAAGTCATTCACACTGGACATTAGGATGAGCAGTTGCTTCCTTACAGTGTCTCTTCCAGGCAGGTCCTCAAAATCTATCTTAGGCCCTTCGTATCCCAAGAGATTCAACAAATTGCAGTTTTCTTCTCTATAGCTGGCACAAGAATTTATCAGCTCGTCCCCTTCACTTGTGACAGGCAAGCACAAAGAACTTGAGCCTGCTTTCTGGTCTGCCCTGACTAATGGACGTATCTGCTATTGTATTCATCTGTATTTTGTATGTAATCCTTTCACACCTCATGGGAATTGAAACAGGTATGTTCAATCACACTTTGTGGAAAAGTCCTATGACTGAAGGCAGCAATGTGTCATGACATTCAGGAAAGGAAGAATAACCACCCAACAACACGAGTTAAACTTAGACCAGCCAGTCCTGTGACATAAATATACAGCCTTTTAGGATTGCTTTGAAGAATTGTCCAGGTAGAAGTGGCAGTAACAAGAAGGCGTAAGGCAAAATCAGTTTAAATTGTCAAGGATGCAAAAAAAATCTGAGTAGAACAAAGACTCCTATATGAAAAAAGGTTAAACACAAATCATCGTTTTGTCTAGTGATTATTATTAGCATAGTGCTTCCTGCGAGAAAGTATACCTAGCTGGAGTTGTAAAAGCAGCAGTAGATAAAGCAGAGTGCTCACAACTTAGCAACAGCTTTGAAAGTATTGTCAATACAGCTACAGTTTGAAATAGGGCCAAGTGATAGTACGTGATAATACTGCACAATTGAAGCAGCACTTCAGTATCTAATCTTGGGATTAGAGCAGATCTGGAGGTTCACACTATTGAAACCATGTCAAGGCTGAATTTATAGCTCTCCTTGGCAGATATAAATAACAGCAACAGATTATTGGAGGCAAACTTTGATATACTTCACCAAAGAAACGGCTATCTTAAAACGATGGAAACATTCTTTTTCATCCAAAAAAAGAAAAAGAAAAATTCTCGGCTGCAGTAGATGCCGAGGCATCTGTTTTCCACTATCACTGTGTTTATATGAATGTTTCTAAGGATCCAGCTCCTTGATATTATGGCCTTTGGTAAATTCAGTTGAGTAAAAGACCCGGCTACAAACCAGTCTTTTACCACACACAAGGACTTCATATGCATGAGACAATCATCACATTCTCCCCTGTGGACACGCAGATATGCAATCGTTCAAGTGAAATACTTAGCACAGGCAAACAAATTCCTTAGAGGTGAGAGGATTTAATTTTATTTTTTTCTTTAGTTTGTTTTTTAAAAAAATTGTTGTGCATATACACACATACATATCTATATCTGTGTTACCCATATCTATCTATATCAGCATCAAAAAGAGGAAGGACCCAAAGAGAGGATTGGTTTGGAAGCCAGGAAAGCAAAACAGAAAAAGCAAAGGAGGAAAAAAAAGCCTGGAAAAAAATGGGGAGATGCCATATTGGAAAGTGATCTTTTAAATACTGTTTTTCAAGCTGTGCTTAGAAGCTGTCCAGGACACAGCCAACTAATAAGATTATATCTGTTGTACCAACCTCTCCCTGTCATACTCGGTTAATAACGTGCGTGTGATGCTCCAAGTGTAGTCACTGTTTGTTTTCAACAGCTACACGAACCATACATTTGACAGAAATTGTTTATAGATTTTTGTTTCTTTTATTTCTATATTTGCATGGCAATTTCAAAGTGCAAATCACTGCCATGAAACATGGTTCCTTTTTTTAGCCTGACTGACAGATGCATCTGCCTGAGCAAGAACAAAACTCAACTCTATTAAAACCAGTAATCCTTCCATATGACATTGTCACACAGCACAGATGTCCTTTCATAGGATTTCTGTCAAGGGGATGGCTTGCCATTCCACACTGACAGGTAGGGCTAGGGATGATCGGCAAAGAGATCAGAGATTACTTAAAATGCCTTTCATCAAATTTAAACCAACATTTATGCAATTCACTGTGGAGTAATATTAATTATTGCCCTGCAGTAATTGCTTCCATTTATATACACCTAAATGCTTCCAAACTCTGGGAATGTGAGAGCTTCCTAACTGAACGCAGAGCACCTGTCATTAACTCTTGAATGTCTCAAGACTGGAGACTTCAAAGTAGTGATATAAACTTCATTGAAAATTTTTCCAGACTTTCTCCAATCCCTGTCTTGTTGGAGTCCGAACAGCTAGGATGTCTTACTCAAGATGGAAACATACGCAAAATAATCACAAAATATTTTAGTATTTTTTAATAATTTTAAATAATATAGTTTTCCTATACTGACTATACAAAACACATGGTGTTATGATTGAAGGCAAAGGTTTTACTGGCTTGCACATGCCTTATATAACTCACCTGCAGCTTCACCACCCACAAGTATGCTGTCATCAAAAATCCATACTGAATAGTGAATGCATTGCTGCTTGTCTATGGACGATACAACTTTGACATTATAGTCTAGAAGCATGTGTGCACCACGTATCCAGGCAAACAACACTGCAGGACAAGGAAATGCCTCATTTCGGTTTGCTTCCTTGGTACTCTTGAACCAAAACTGACCACAGCAGAAGTACTTTTTTTCACCAGGCCAGTATGTGTGTTGTCTCAAAGCATCAGCTCCTTTGGAAGAACTCCTTAAATAAAGAACACCACGTTTCCTTATTCTAACCAAGAAAATCTCCAGGCTAATAGAAAAACAATCAGATTTTTACTTCTTTGCCCTTCAGTGTAAGAGAAGAAAGCTTTCAAAAAGACACATTTCTTTCACTTGCAAGAGATTAAGTCCAGGTTTAAAGCTTTTCTCCAGCCCACTACTGTTTGCTTTCTTTGGAGGGAAGTTACAACAGTGCCAGGTCCTGGGAAGAACTTTGACATGTTTTGGCAATCTTGCAAAATTAATTTAGAGCTCCTCATATTCAATATTGGGATATTTATTAAGAGCAAGTCTAGCCTGAAGCTCTTTATGGGAATTTATGTTAAGCCACTGGCACTTTCTCTTCTAGGGTGAGTTTCCTGTTGTTTATCCCTGATGATGTTTAGAGCAATGCTAATCCACTTCCTGAGGCATCCCACTGAGATACAAGTCACATTATTAACAGCTAGTAGTTTTGATCATGATTTCCAACAGGGCCGTGCAATTTGGTTCCTGGAATCTCCTGCATAGCTTTTCATTTAGACAAATCACTGCTGGCTGCAGAGAAAAGTAAAATCAAAATAGGAGAAAAACAGAATTTTCTATAGCTGGCACTTTTGTATATTACCTGTATTCCCATAACTTTCAGCAGGACTGTAGAAAGTATAAGATACGACAGATTTTTTTCCCTTTTCATACTTTGTAAACAAGCTATACTGTACAGGTAATCTACTACGCATCTTAAAATATAGAATTGACCCTTTCAGGCCTCTTGTAACTGATTTGTGATCAAATTCCCAGCTAGTATGAAACTCTCTCTATTGAAATCAGTATTAGAATACAAAAATCAATGGAGTTACACCAATTTCTACAACCTGGGTATCTATCCTATGGCCTTCACTACTAGCTTTTCAGTCTTTATGGAGATTCAGGCCCTGCATGTGCATATATACTTAGTCAAAGGCTTTTATGAAGAGGAAGCAACAATGCTTATTCATTCAGGCTTTCAGTTTTAATCACCACCTTTTACTATACTGGGGGATTGTGAAACTTGCCAGGTATAGAAGGAAGCTGGGCACAAGATGCCATTTCTGCCTTTGCAGCTGACTGATTCCATGTTCCTCAGCTTCCCCTTTACTTACTGAACAAGACTCAGAAGATACTTGTTTGCTTCAGGGATTTGAGACTACCCAGAACATTCTGGCTCTTCCAGTTCAGGGAGCATGTAGGCAGCAAAACCATCAGTCAAGTTCACAGCCTTCCTTCCTCTGTTCTCTCTTTGCTTTGGAAGGAAATAACTGCAGCCTTTGTTATGAATTTTATTTTCTCACTCTTCCGTCACACCAGTCAGGCCAGGGATGAAGTATAGTATTTCCATGGTGCCATTCCCTCAGGGTAGAATAACCAATTGAAATAAGGGAAGAAAAAAAAAAAGACAAGTTTGAAGGTAATAGCATTCAAAAATCAATCTGAAATCTTCACTGTGTGGAGTTTGTGACTCAAATGTAGTAGCTCCCAGTCTGTCTAGTACTAAGGCTCATAAACATTCCTAACCATTCTGCAATACCTTACTCATTCACAGGTTATGACGAGCTCACTGCAAGAGATGTTTAAAAACCAAAAACAACCCAACACATTCCTGCTAGGCTCAAACAGTGGATGCACTCTCAGATGACCTCTTGACATTTTCCAGCCATTGCAGAAAGGGCTGTCCCCTCTCAGGAAATAATCTAAACACTGATCCTCCTAACTGTCAGAAAGGAACCAGAGATTAGGAAAAAAAGTCTATAGACTTTTTCTGATCAACAAACTTCTTTTAAAACAGCCAGCGTGTAGCTGAACAAATGTTGGCTTTAACTGGTAGCAAACAAATATTTGTGCAGAGTTACAGCCCACAAAGCAGAAATAGACTGTGGCTATGACATGGTTATAGGAAAGAGTCTACAGAAGTAGTAGCACTGTAAAAGTCAGGTTGCCTTGTTAGATATTTCCTTTACCAAAGAGACAGGGAAAATTTGAGATCAACATTTATCCTCCAAGTGGAACTGGAAAAGGTTATCACCTTTACTAGAAATTTAGCATAAATACATCGCAGCATAGGAAAGGAAAACTAAGCACAAAGGAAACAAAAGTACAAGTATAGCATATTGCTATAGGCAGAGATAAGCAAACAACTTTGGTGTTGAAGATCACAATTGCAACAAGGCACTTGTACTCAGGGAAGCCTGAATTCAGAAGAAAGCTGGCCTGGAACAGTACAACATATTCTAAAACTTTGGAACAGAAAAAAACATAAACTACAAGAAGGACTGAAGAGGGATTAGCTTTATGTTAGTAACTATACTGGTGTCTAAGCTCTTAGCACAGAACAATATTTGGTCTATAAAAGTGAGAAAGATAATGAACTGCAAGAACTCCTACTTCGTTTTTGTTGCTGCCTCCTCCCTATACCCGTACGACAGGTCATCGAGCAAGACTAATGCTTGTGCCTGACATCAACTTCACTATTTCATCTCCCATTCAAGAGCAGCATGGATTGTACCTCAAAGAGATCTAAAAAAGTGAAACATCATCTTAAAAATACGTTCATTCGATAATTCATAGAATTTTCCAAAATGCCTACAGAGCGCTATTTGTAGAAACTTCTTTCAAAAATTTTTAAGGTTAGAACACACATCTGTCAAACTTAGGTCAAGCTTCCATATATGAAACCTGAAGTACTCCAGGTAAACCCAACAGATATCGGGAAATTTATGGGGAACTTTTAGTACCACTGTGGGGGTAAGATTTAAAAAAAGAGAATTTACGTTATGACTAGGTATCCTGTTTTATTTTAAACAGGAGGTTGTATACAGATAGAAGAAACTGTTCATTTGCAGTTTCTCACAAGCAGGAGGTGAGGCAATCGTAGTACAACAGAGAATCAGGTCCAGCCATGTACTGCTAGACCTTCCAAGGTTAATGTAATGTTATTAAGCAGCGAATGTTTTTCAGATTATTAGGAACTTCTGAGCCTATGCATGTGTAGAAAAGGTTTTAATTTGTTTAACATCTATGGGAAGAGATTCCTATAAACATTCCCCATTGAACATTTATCATCTGACTAGTCCTTACAATTGTTAGTATTTCCACCGTTGCCCTCTGAGAAAAACAGTTGTGGGTCAAAAAGAGTTTGCATTACAGGTGAGGGGAAACGAACAATATAATAGAGTACAAAAAAGTACAAATGAAGTACTGCCAGATTTCTTTACTCTAAAGTGAAATGAGAAACAGAAGGGGAAAGACACATTGAACCACCTCTTTTACCACTGACAGGATATTTGTTGCATGCAGCAACAAAACATTGGATATATACATTGGATATTTCCTTGCCCTGAGAAATCTGTAAGTGGTTAAAAATTACCCTTTTCCAGTTTAGCTCTCTACCCTTTTTTTTTTTTTTTACTGTGAAATACCGTGCAGGTGAAGTGTCCTACAGCTAACATTGGTTTTGTGCTTTATTAAAAGATCTTACCAAAAAAAAAGGAACTTCATTCATTCATAATACAGCCTGAACCGTGCATTTTAATGGTGTTGAAGCCCCAAAATAGGTGGTATTTACTTCTAAAGAAAACACAACATTGTAAAGAACATTAGATGCTAAGAGATCTTAGGAAAGAAAACCCATAGTTGCCAGGAAATAGTTGGGTCAGCAAACAAAAAAGAAGAAAGGGAAGACAGATGAGACATCCATACCTTTTATCAAATCAAAGAGGCTGGAAAAAATACTATTTGTTAAAACACAGGCTGTAAATGAGGAGTAATCAAACACTAAAGATGAATCATGTTTTACTTCACACCTGACACTGTATGACACTATACCTTTTTTTCTTGTAGTTAGAGAGATTTTAAGAAGAGGTGTCACTTGAAAGTTGAAGTGTTATCAGTCTGTCTGGGAAACGTCTGTTTGAAGGAATTGTGCTGCCTCTAAATTTTTGTCTGTTGCTGTCATCAGTTGAATAGTCTCGTATCTCATCTGCAAGAATTATAAGCCAGTAGAATTGTTGAAGCTAGTCTGAAAGGAAGATGGGAAAATGTCCGCTGTGCAATCTATCATTTGCCTTTTTTAGAAATGTTTAGATGTGAAGACTTACTATCTTTTACAGGGGAGTACTGCTGAAAATAATGTATATTCTAAATCTTGGAAAACGGGAAAGTGTGGAGGATCAAATGTCTCTAAGAGATAGGGTTGGGCACAACGACCTTTCACCTTGAAACTGCAGTTCAAACCTACTTCACTTAAAGTACTGGAGATGATTATGTTTTGAAGACTTTTCTATGGCTCACTTTGATGTCAATTCTGCCGCTTACCCCTAGCTCACCAGCACCTCAGCTGGTTATCTCACAACACGCCTAGTACAGAGGAAGGAACAACGGGAAATCTCCACTGCAGGGAAGAGGAAATGTTTGCAAGTCAGTGTGAGAAAACTCATAAATTGTACAATATCAGCTTGATAAATAATCTGAAGCTTCTGAAGACCTGAGAAATGCCAAATTCCCTGTTATAAATAAATCCAGTGGATTCCCAGATGTTTATTTCATGACACCTAAAATATTTCCACTGGCTGTTTGGGCTCTTTTATGAATTTCACACATGTAGCTCGCTGTATACCAACTAGTTACCTGAACATTTTTTGGAGGCCACTAAAAAATAGCCTCAGAAGAGTTATGAATCACTAATTAAAAGCACAACCAATTAATTTTAAAACTCAGAATTTACCTATGGTAAGATACACGGAAAGTTAACGTTTGCCAAACATGAGAATAGCATTCTGCAGGTATCACCTATTCCAAGACCAGAGAAAAGTGGGTACATTCATTTATGCCCCCATTGCACTTCACATTTTCAAAGTCTTATGCAAACATTAACTAATTAATCCTCATCTACTCTTGCCAAATACACTATTGTATTAAGAATTGACCTAATGTAACCTTAAATGTTAAACAAAGCAACAGTCTGCAGAAATGATAAAGAAAAACTACTCAACCAGGGAGCTGGGAGGTGTCCAACTCACTGTTTGTTTCACAAACATTTAATCATTTTCAAGATATTAGCCAAACCCATCACTGGCTGGTGTACTAGGGCACTGCAGGTATAACCAGAAGCGAGGCTGGCTCACTAAATAACATTTATCATCCGTAAGAAACTCCACAGCATGCTGTTTCTGCAAAGATGAATTTGATTTAGTGACAATGGTCTCTTTGTTAGTGTTTACAGGTTTAAAGGATTATAGAGCCCTTTAGATTCAAAACAACAGAAGATCCTGAGGATTTTGTTTTAAACTCCTGTTTATTTCCTAAAACATGAATTAATACAATTTTTGGATATGAAATACACAGTGCTAAGTACTCTAGCGCTAAAGTAGCATAATCTGAAAAGTGAGGTTTAACAATGGAAACACTATGATTAATCTTTGTCTCTCTCGTTCAAATTGCCTTTGAGGAGCAGAACAAGAATCATCTCTGATTTTAAAAGCAAGACATTCTGTTGCACTCTGCAGCATACTAATTTGATGAATACCATATTTTACTGGAGATTGATGAAGCAAAATGTATAGGCACAACTCAAAGATTATTAAAAGATTATTAAGAAGTACAAACCTCAAGTTTAAGGGAATAAACACCATCATTTTTCACTTTGCTGAATGACAATTATCAAAAATGCCTCAAGAGATGCAGACAGTAACTAAAATACCACTATATATCTGCAAATTCAATATACATAGTAACTTAGAAATGCCTTATTTACTGTCACCATGTTAAAAATACAAGACAAATTACAGAAACACATCTTTATTCTCCTTCCTGTAGAGTTTTCCTATGTTTTGAATTTAATGGTGCAAACAGAAATTATGCTATATTCTGTCAAAATTTCAAGGCTTCTGTATTCATGTATCACCAAATTCATGACCTAGCCCAACAATTAGCAATACCTGTTTAAGTTCCAGAGATATTATTTTCCGAGTTTCTCTACAGCATGTTATTGGTGGGGGGTGCAGAGGAATTCTATAAATATGTTTTTAAATTGTTAAAAAATACGAGTCAAAAGATGTAAACTGCCTCATCCTGAACATTTTAGGGACGTTTACGGTTTTCTGGAAATTTAAACACTACATATTGTAAGTAAATCTGCTGCCTCAGTAATTTTTCAAAGCTAGACTTTTAATTAAAGGCTTTAAGCTTTTTCCTTTCTTTTTGTTTTTTTAAATATGGTACGGCTGAGGAGGGTAACAATCAACACTGCACCCTCTACAGCTTTTGTGTTGTGTGTACACCATTGTATCAACATGACTTATATAGAAGCTCCTGAGTAGCAACATGCTTCTGTTTTCCAACCTAATAGATAAATGAGTAATAAAAATTAAAGTAACAACTACAGCAAATACTGCAAGTGGTACAGTTCAATAAATAAGAGAACAGTATGCTCTGATAACAGTATTGTTGATATGAGGGCAAGGGCTTTTATGAGCACAACACGGATGAGCTGGCTGAATTTTACACGGGCTGATGCCATTAATAGAAATAATTTAGTGATTTTTGCAACAATAGTGTACGTGGATCAATGGTTTTCAGATTTATAACTTCAGAAAAATATTACTGACCTCGGTTATCACCTTCCACCCAGTTTGTTTAATGTTGCTGCTTATAAATAATAATTTTGTCTATAGAGACAATAACTCTGATACTCAGACAGACAGAATTTCCCTTTTGTTTTCTAGACATTTTTCAAAAGGTCTTTTTAGGCTCAGATACTACACAGACTGGGACTGACACAGCATGTGAGGCACTCCTCTTAACAAGAAGATTGAACAACAAGCTTAGACTCTTCTCAGTGGTGCCCAGTGACAGGACAAGGGGCAATGAGCACAAACTGGAACACAGGAAGTTCCACCTGAACATGAGGAGGAACTTCTTTACTGTGAGGGTGACAGAGCCCTGGAACAGGCTGCCCAGAGAGGTTGTGGAGTCTCCTTCTCTGGAGATATTCAAAACCCGCCTGGATGCATTCCTGTGCACCCTGCTCTAGGCTAACCTGCTTTAGCAGAGGGGTTGGACTAGATGATCTCTAGAGGTCCCTTCCAACCCCTACCATTCTATCTATCTATCTGTCTATCTATCTATTTATGCTGATCTTTACTGGTTCAGTTACAGAAAGACCTCCGTCACTTGCTCAAATTTCTCAGTGTATTTTGGTTTGCTGTGCATGCCCCCCCCACATAAAAATTCTATTCTTTGAAGAGGCTTGCTCCCTGCAAAACCTATAGAAGGAGCACTAATAAAACGTAACAGACAGAGACAGAAAGCCTGAGTTGTCAATGGCCCTTAAATCCAGGCATGCGTGTTATGCACATTTGAGACAGATGTCTTGTTTGTGTACATCTGGATTTGTGTTGAGTTTCTTCTCCTGCCTGCTTGTAACCGCAGATCAGAGCCAGCCTAAAAAACAAGAGATGCACAAACTCTCTGTTTCTGACCCACCTGCATGTACTCACTACATCTTCACTATGAGTAATTAGCATTACATGTAATTAGTGGTATTTATTAATTTTTGTTAAATGCGGTAGGGGCCTAAAAACTGGAGCAAAAACAGAGCGATAATCTCAATTCAAAGTAACAGAACAGTGTGGAACAAATAAGTGGTGAAACAGACAAAGTGAAAGGTGACAAAAATCTGATAAAAGTCAAAGGTGATAATAAACTGATAGTTGCGTTATACTGTTATATAACAAGAATTGTTATATGATCCTCAAGTTCCTGATACGTTCTTACCTCCTCTCTCCCCTCAGTCCTTATTTACCTAGTCCTCAAATTCAAAGTTTTTAAACATGCCAAAGGGTCACTGACATCCCAGCATAACCGGGATCATCGAGGAAAGCAGCGAGATGATAGCTGCAAAAGGAAAGGATGTAGCATACTAGAAGCTAGTGGAGACAAGATAAGGAAAGCTAAATGAAGAAAGAAGTTCAGGTTAGAGAAAGAGATAGCAGGTACTGAAATAAAGGCAACAAGAAGAGAGTGCTAGGATATGGAAGAAGTGAGGGAATATAATCACCAGACATGAAAGATGTCTGGAATTTTTCTTTTGCATTTTTATTTTAAATATCAACCTAAAGGGATACTGTGCAGTTGCTCATGTGTTTGTAATTCATTGTCTACTACTCGTGTTTTAACATGAGGGGTCAGGAATTGGTCTCCTGCACTTCCTTTATGATCCCATCTGCATCCTTGGGCACATCCCTTCACATGCCTTTATTTCCTTACAAGAGGTACATTAGAACAGCAGCATGCAGCATTTGGACTTAGGACTATTAAGTCACATATCAGAATCAGGAGCTACTGAACATGCACTCAGCATGTCCAAGACTACTTCAATGTGGAGGGCTCACTTAGCATATCAGCTGAATTCCACCAAGGAACAAGGGGAAAAGGCTCACTCTGAACAAATGAGGAAGCTGGAGACAGGTCTGTTTGTGCCAGGATGCCTCTGCCTTCTTCCAGTTCAGAAGAGTGTGTCACTACTTTTTCATAAGGCCATCTCCAGAAATTAAAAAAAAGTGCTCTGCATATGTGCTAAAGAAGATACTACTCTAAAATTTCTGTAACTCTTTTTGATTATTCCAGCGTGCATAGACCCATGATAAGCACTGAAGATTCAGATGTATTTCTAAACAATTATTCCCCTACAAAGATGAGTAAATTCTGAGGTTGTTTACAACTGACTGCATAACTATTCTACCGCCACTGCACAACCTCTCTTCGCGTACCGCCAAAATATTAACACTGTCCCATTATGTAATCAATAAGCTTAGAGTGAACCATCTTATCCAATATGCCTTTTGTAAATCACTACTGATACTTTACATCGATGCTCACTCATGCTGTGCGTAATCCTCCACCTCCCAATTAAATATTCAGAAGGACATGAAATTTAGAGCACAATTCTAGATGCCTTCACACAAGAGGCTGTATTGCAGGGAACATCTAGCTCATAACGACCAAGGAAAACACTAGATGACAAAATAGGCATCAAGAAAATGCATGTTTTCATAATACATATGACTGATCCACTATGGGTGGCAATGGGTGAAAACCAATAGCCGACGCACATCCAGAAACAGCTTGTTGCACTATAGCCCACTGTATTTGGTTTAGGTGGCAATGTCTTGCTAGTAGTAGGGTGCACGGGTGGCCTCTGTGAGAAGAGACTGGGGATGCCCCATGTTGGACACAGCTGGTTCCAGATGGCTCCAATGGACCTACTGCAGAGCACAGCTGAGCCCCTCTGCCAAGCGGCACCTCTGGGAAAATGTATTTAAGAAAGGGCAAAATACTGCAGACAAGTGGGGGCGGGGGGCTGTGGTGGGGGGGAAGAGAAGCATGAAACAACCCTGCAGACATCGATGTCAGTGAAGGAGGAAGCTGAGGAGGTCCTCCGGGCACTGAAGCACAGATTTCCCCTTTAGCCTGTGGAGAAGACCCTGCCAGAGCAGATACTTGACACTGCAGCTCACAGAGGACGCCGCTCACAGAGGACGCCTCTCCAGAGCAGGTGGGTATTTCAATGACAGAAGGGCTGCCTGTGGAGACGACTGACACTGGTACAGAGGAAAAGCATAAGAAGCGGCAGAGAGGACCTGTCATGGACTGATTGCAGCCCTCATTCCACATCCCCCTACGCTGCTGGGCAGGGGAAGGTAGGGGAGTCAGGAAGAAGGAGTGAAGTTGAGCATGAGAAGAAGAAGGGAGAGCCTAGGGGGTGGGATGAGCGGGAAGCGGGAAGCAAGGTGTTTTAGTTTGTCTTTATTTCTCACCATCCAACTCTATTTTTAATTGGGAATAAATGAAATTTAATCTTGCCCAATTTTACTGTTTTGCCCATGAAAGTAATTGGTAAGTGATTGCACTGCCTTTATCTTGATCCACATATGCTGGAGACAGGTCTGTTTGTGCAGGGATGCCTCTGCTCTCTTCCAGTTCAGGAGATTGTGTCACTACTTTTTCCTAAGGCCATCCCCAGAATCAAAAAATAATAATAATCTTATTTTCATCTTATTTTCTCCCTTGGTCTTGCTGAGTCAGAGGAGTGACAGGGTGGCTGGATGGGTGGCTGACAGCCAGACAAGTTCAACCCACCACACTTCCTATTGCATTTCTGTGGTAATTTGAAGATGCGTACCAATAGCCCGTGTATGAGGCACACTGGGGTAGATTCTTACTACATTACAAAAAAAAAAAAGCAGAAAAAGGGGGAGACAGTTTGGGAGCATTTCTGGGATTACCGTGCAATACAAAACAGTACAAAAGATGGTCTGAAAGAACTAATTTCATTCTTTCTGGTTTTATATCAGAAAATTTCACAAAATGAGGGATAACTTTAACATGTATTAGAACAAAGATGAACTATTATGCAACTATTAAAAACTTGATCATCGCTAGGCTCCCTGGACCCTCAACACCTATGCCAATTAAACAAAGAGAGAACAAAAAATATTATTATTATTGTGATTACATTTAGATTTGACATGGTTGTTGCCTTTTCCATCTACCCTGCTTAAATACATTTCTTTCTTGCCTCCTGATCAACCTTCTGCTCCCAAATGCCTTCTCCTTCTGAATAGTATCATAATTCCCTTTTAAAACATTGGTGAAAATTAATTGTAGAAAATCAGGTATTTCCACAGCATATTAGTTGAGTTCTGTCAGCAAGACGTGCTTCAGATATTCCAAGTTGAAAGGTGACAGAAAAAACTCTGGCCCTATCCTAGACTAGAATAGAGAAGGAACAGCAGCTCTTTAAAGTGGGTTCAACTCTTAAAAGTCAAAAGTCAGCAAAAGCCTTCCCCCAGCATACTGTGGATGTGAAGTGACTTTGGTGACTGGAGTGAAACCACAGTGATTTCTCCCACCTCTTCATACAGTGATTCTCTCCTTTTCTTTCCTAGTAGTTCCTTAGACCCTCTTTATTGGCACTGCAGCAGAACTAGTTGGATTAGTGGTGGAGGAACCATGAGTGCAGGCTGGCACACCTCTAAGGCTCAGATGCTGCTCAGGGAGCTCCCCTGGTGAAAAGCCCCACATCAGGAATCTCCACCTGTCAGTCTAGCAGTCGTCCTGCTCTGTGCTGTGAGGGGCTCAGACATTAGTGACACAATTCACATATTCTCTATCACCTGAGGCTATGTTGTACAAAACACATTTTAAAATATTTTGTCAACCTGCTGCATTATGTCAGATGGGCTCTGAAAAGATCAGAAAACATTCTAGGCACAGCAAATCAGAAAGAAGCTATATGAATTTTTGGAGGAGTGGAAGAAAGGTATAGTGTGTCCAGACTTCTCTAAGGGTGACAAAATTACATGGCATAGTTAGTGTACAGTCAAATGAAATCTGTTGACAGTAAAAGATTGAGCTGGAACTTAATGCAGGATGGGAAAGGATACATCCGTGCTTCAGGACTGGACTAATTTTACAGTTATATTTAAATGTGTGTAAAGCATTTGAGACCCGTTTTTAAGAGTGTGCTCACGATGGAAGGGGGTGTGTGGAAATGAGGACTTACAAGTCCATCTATCACAAGTTTTAGGCCACAATCTAAAGTAAAAAATGGCTTGCTGACAGCTGGGTATGAAGCATTGTAGAATGCTCCTTTCCCAAACTATAATGCCTTGTATCTTTTTGCCAAGCACTTTGGGCTTACCACGTTTTCTGTAGGTTGAGAAATTTTGCAAAACACATTTTGGATTACTTAAACTAAAACAATTAAAAAACTCCAACCCTGAGATTAAATCTTCAAACCTTAAATTAAAACTTTGTATGTGCATAGTCTCTGTTTTCATCCTCTATTCACAGATCAGTCTAAATCTGAAGCAACTACACTGCTTCCCTTTGGTGATGTTCTCTAAAGCAAAGTTCTTTTCCTGTCCTCTCCTCAAACCCTCAAAAAAAGAAGAAACTATATATACACACACACACATGTATATAAACATATATCTCAATAAGCATTTATAGCTGTGACAAATTTATTCTTATTGTCAATTTAATACATCTGTTTTTCATTTGAATTTGATATACAGCCTGGTGTTTTCTATTAGATCATATAAACAAGTGTTTGATTTAAAACAGGATTATTTTTCTTCACCAAGATTGAGACCAGCAATAACCATCACTCTTTCTGGGAATACAAATGAGGTGGTAATTCTATTAAACATAATGATTAAAATAAGAAATAAAATCATTAAAGAAAAATAAAAAAACTTGACCACAGGCTTGTTTTGTCTACTGATCTTCTGGACAGAAATTGTTCTTGCATGACTGACTACTCCAATGGATTACACCAAAATGGGACATACTTCATTTTTCCAAGCGTGCACGCTTGAAAAGACCCATCAGTCTGCTGTCGTTAGCAGTACTGGTGTGAAGCTCAATTCGAGAACTAGGTAGGCACTTCACCGCTCTATAGGAGGAAGTTCTCTTTCTGTTCTAGATGCTTGAATCACTTTTTAGAAAGACAGACAAAAAGGGTGGAAAATAAAGCACCTTCCTTTTCCCTAAGCATGTATTTTTCTTTTTGGAAAATAGGATAACTGCAAGTCTGCAGATGCAGTTTGGACACTTTAAAACCTTATAGTATTTGAGTGAGAGTATGTCATCTGACAGTGACAGATTAGGGGCATAATAAAACTTTAATGGGAAAAAAAAACACCCTCAAAGGAATAGTATGCTCTTAAAAGGGAATAAACTAATCTCAGAGAGGGGTATTTCATTGCCAGCATACCTTTAAAAAAAGGCAAAGGAAATGTAGATTTTGGCCAACAGACAGCTTGTTAGTCTGTCCAAGTAGCTGGCCCATGCAGGGAGAGTGGGCTGATGGTAGGTACTATCACAGCAGCCAGCACCGCAGTAGGAAGAACACCTAAATGAAACAGATTTGGGAGTGTGAATTATGGTCTGGCTCAAAAATTGTACCAAAGAAAACCATTCAGTCATGTGCATGAAAGGAATAAATCAGATAATTTCTGCTGTTTTGCTGTATCTCACCATTGGAAATTACAGCAATTGTGGTGCCCTACAGATCTAATAATAGAATCATTCATGTTGGAAAACACCTGTAAACTAACACTGCCAAATCCACCGCTAAACCATGTTCTTAAGCGCCGCACCTACACATTTTTGAAATACCTCCAGAGATGGTGACTCAACCACTTCCCTGGGCAGCCTGTTCCAATGTTTGATAACCCTTTTGGTGAAGAAATTCTTCTTAAGATCCAATTTAAACCTCCCCTAGCACAATGTGAGGTCATTTCCTCTTGTCTTATCACTTGTTACTTGGGAGAAGAGACCAACCCCACCTTGCTACAACCTCCTTTCACGCAGTTGTAGAGAGCGATAAGGTCTCGCCTCAGCCTCCGTTTTTCCAGGGCTAAACAACCCCAGTTCCCTCAGCCACTCCTCACAAGACTTGTGCTCCAGACCCTTCACCAGCTTTGTTGCTCTTCTTTGGATAGGCTTCAGCACCTCAATGTCTTTCTTGTAGTGAGGGGCCCAAAACTGAACACAGTACTTGAGGTGCGGCCTCACCGGTGCCAAATACAGGCGGACGATCGCTTCCCTAGTCCTGCTGGTGACACTATTTTNACAGCAGCCAGCACCGCAGTAGGAAGAACACCTAAATGAAACAGATTTGGGAGTGTGAATTATGGTCTGGCTCAAAAATTGTACCAAAGAAAACCATTCAGTCATGTGCATGAAAGGAATAAATCAGATAATTTCTGCTGTTTTGCTGTATCTCACCATTGGAAATTACAGCAATTGTGGTGCCCTACAGATCTAATAATAGAATCATTCATGTTGGAAAACACCTGTAAACTAACACTGCCAAATCCACCGCTAAACCATGTTCTTAAGCGCCGCACCTACACATTTTTGAAATACCTCCAGAGATGGTGACTCAACCACTTCCCTGGGCAGCCTGTTCCAATGTTTGATAACCCTTTTGGTGAAGAAATTCTTCTTAAGATCCAATTTAAACCTCCCCTAGCACAATGTGAGGTCATTTCCTCTTGTCTTATCACTTGTTACTTGGGAGAAGAGACCAACCCCACCTTGCTACAACCTCCTTTCACGCAGTTGTAGAGAGCGATAAGGTCTCGCCTCAGCCTCCGTTTTTCCAGGGCTAAACAACCCCAGTTCCCTCAGCCACTCCTCACAAGACTTGTGCTCCAGACCCTTCACCAGCTTTGTTGCTCTTCTTTGGATAGGCTTCAGCACCTCAATGTCTTTCTTGTAGTGAGGGGCCCAAAACTGAACACAGTACTTGAGGTGCGGCCTCACCGGTGCCAAATACAGGCGGACGATCGCTTCCCTAGTCCTGCTGGTGACACTATTTTTGATGCAAGCCAGGATGCTGTTGGCCGCCTTGGCCACCTGGGCACACTGCCAGCTCATATCCAGGCGGCTATCAACCAACACCCACAGGCCCTTTTCCGCCAGGCAGCTTTCCAGCCACCCTTCCCCAAGCCTGTACTGTTGCATGGGGCTGCTGCTACCCAAGCGCAGGACCTGACACTGAGCCTTGCTGAACCTCATACAATTGGCCTCAGCCCATGGATCCAGCCCGTTCAGATCCTGCTGCAGAGCCCTTCTACCCTCAAGCAGATCAACACTCCCACCCAACTTGGTGTTGTCTGCAAACTTACTGAGGGTGCACTCTATCCCCTCGTCCAGATCATTGATAAAGACATTGAAGAGAACTGGCCCCAGTACTGAGCACTGGGGAACACCACTTGTGATCAGCCACCAGCTGCATTCACCACAACTCTTTGGGCCTGGCCATCCAGATAGGTTTTTAATTGGTGAAGAGTATGCCCATCCAAGCCATGAGCAGCCAGCTTCTCCAGGAGAATGCTGTGGGAAACGGTGTCAAACGCTTTACTGAAGTCCAGGCAGACAATATCCACAGCCTCTCCCTCATCCACTGAGCAAGTCACCTTGTCATAGAAGGAGATTAGGTTAGTAAAGCAGGACCTGCCTTTCACAACCCCATCCTGACTGGGCCGCATCATCTGGTTGTCCTGTACGTGCTACATGATGGCACTCAAGATGATCTGCTCCATAACCTTCCCCAGCACCAAGGCCAGACTGACAGGCCTGTAGCTCCCCGGGTCCTCCTTCCAGCCCTTCTTGTAGATGGGTGTCACATTTGCTAACCTCTCTTGCTAATCAGGCTCTAAACAATTAAACAGAGTTTCATGTACATTCAACCCAGACACTGAAACATTTGAATATACATGGTGGTGGAATTAAGCTGAGATTTAGCCTGTTAGGATGAATGCTTTGACACCACCTGGGTCAGGACTAGATCTGCTGAGCTGCAGCGATTTATGAAAGGACTACTGCTGATGGTAGACCATCTGTGATACATAGGGGGAAAGAATGGTGGAGAAAAGAAAATAGGGAATAAAAATATAGAGACAAGTAAAATATGGATAAGGTAGAACAATACCGAAATTTGAAAGCAGAAAAGATTATCTACCTGTCTTTTAGTATATCCTAGTTTAGTATCAGTATCAGAAGAAATGTGGCTTCCATTAGAGTATCTAGTAAGAAATAAGACACAAGTGAAATTTACAACCTGGCATTATTAGGGATTTTTTTTTTAATATTCAAGATAATATACACAGGAATAATCACAAAATTAGCATCAAAGCCGTTTATAGGAACTTGCAAAGTCACTTAGCCTAGCTTGTCCTAGCGAGTGGCCAATGAGTTAGAATGAGACAAAAAAGATCTTGAAGGTTGGAGAAAAACAGGAATTTTGCCACTGTGACTAGACACAGAATAGTGATGTCTATATGACTCTACAAAACATCTTTGAATGGACTAAGTAGTTTTTGTTTACACAAGAAATGACCAGAAACAACCTCTACACTGATCCAATCTGCACTGGAGCAGGCATCAGGCCAGATCTTTTACAATCAAAATGAAGAAAAGGGGCTATGAGAATTGCACAGAGCTTACTGGCCTCAGCTCTCTGCCTGTCAATCTGCTCCTTGGCACTGAGGCCCAAGTAACCATTTGCAGAGAGAGGCTGGAAAAAGTTCTTATCAGTTCTTAGATCCAGGAGGAAAAATACAAGAGCTTAAAAAACCTGGTATGTATTTTGCAGTGGTCCCAAAGGGTATATGAATATCGTTTTCTTCTAGTGAAAAACTCAAAGAAGATAGACATAGATACAAAGCAAAATGAACCTCTACCACTTCCTCTACTGGCTCGGCTTTTGTTTTGTTTTGGGTTTTTTGGGGGGGTTTTTTTGTTTGTTTTTTTTTCTGAAGGTTCATCTTTTCACACCCAAGATTCAGGCCATTTTATTTCCTGATGCAGCAGACAGGACGTGGAAATAAAAACTTTCACCGAATATATCACATCAGACTTTCAGTCACAAGTGTAGTACTGCAAAGGTTTCAGCTTAAATGATTAAGTACTATTTTTTTTTAGGCATAGCTTAGTTTGATAAAGCTAATCTCAGTCACCTCAATTAATTAAAATCGGTATTTTCATTAATCTGAATGTTTTCCATAATAAAGCTTAACTACTAAAAAAAAAGTACATGGGATTTTTGTTTCTATTAAAAGGTAGTACAGCAAACCCAAACCAAATGGCAGTACTATGGAATACCCTTTGGGGTTTTATTTGGGAGTGCCAAAACATTTTTACATGCTCTGCACAGAGAAAAACACCTTTTCAGAATTGTGCTGGTTCTGAGCCCCATGAAACCAGCTCATGGGGCTATATGTTGCCTTGCCTTCCACTGCAAGAGCTGGCCCAGTATGATAACATGAGACAAAACCAAGGAAATGGGTTTGGTTTTCAATTTTGTTGTTTCTGGGATCAGGACAGAGATGGAGAAAAGCTGCCTAAGTATGAATTAGAACCGCCTGACATGGATTTCTTGCACCACACTATGATCAGAACTGTTGTTCCAGGAGTTGTTCTAATTTATCACTTATTATTTCCTGAAAACTACAGAGCTGACGGCTATTGCGACAGTCATGCTTTTATTTGGACTATTTTATACCTCTTCTGCCATCCACTGTAGCAGAGAAACGGGCCCTGACAGAGTGGATGCAGAAAAAATGAAGGTCGCGTGGATTCAAGCAGAGACTTGCTGAATCATTACTATTAGTGATATTACAGGACAGAAAAGTAGGCTGAGTGCCAAATTGCTGAACTCTTAAGACCAACAGTTAGGGGAAAAAAAGGAATACTAGTTTACCTACAAACTTGGTATTTCGACTGTGGAACATACTGGGAGAGAAACATGCAATGCCACACACTCATTTTTCATAGAGGAAAACACATTAAGGGAAGTCACATTTTCCCTCGCTACAACGTTTGAAAAACCTTGCAGCACGCAGCACGGAACAAAAGTACTTCCCATATTTCCAGTGCATATATGTCAGATATATCAATACAAGTAATTGTTTTGTTATCCTCAAGGGATAACTGTGAATACATATATATTATATATAATTTATAAACGTATTAATACAAAGATAGCAAGAAAAGACATGGAATGACACACTACTTCTAACAGGTCTGTAGCTGGAACAATTCATTTCCATGTTCCCCTTGAGCTAGGGAGTTGGCATTTTGTATACTTACTCTTTATGATCAGATGAGACAAATGTGCAAACTGTAAAGCTTCCGGTTAAGGAAATGAATGTCATATAACGTCATGAGTTGTGTTTACTGAGCCATCATCAAGACATTCTCTATATGGCAGGTGATTAGAAAAATGTTAATTTTAACATTGGAGATGTTTTGTTGTACACTGTGCATTGCGTTGCACCATTCTGCCACCAAATAACAAAGAAATATTAGCACCAAAACACTAAGACTTTTGTGCATTTTGAGTATAGCAATCTCTCATAGTTTAAGGAGGAATGACAAATAGTAAATATTTTTTCAAATGACCTGTGCAATACTATTTAAATAGTGGCAGCAAATCTTGCATCCACATTTTTTTAGCATCCAAAAAAAATTATCATTTTTAGGAAATCTAAAAGGGAAAAACATCACTTGTTAAGGCGATGACACATTAAGTTCGTATGCTTCTCCTGCAACCCTGCACAATTGATATTTTGAAGTCTGAATGTGCCTTATGAAAAGCTGTGCTACTGCTGCTGAAATAGGCGAGTTTTGTAAGTAACCTTTTGAACAGGTTGTTGCAGGAGATTTTCATATACGCATGCACACTTTGTGATCACCCAGAAGCTTTTTACAAGGAAGTTCATAGGATGAATGAATTACTGATGGCTGCCACATTCACACAGAAATTGAATTGGATATTACAAACAAATGACACCAGGAAATAAAGGGTATTCAGCATCACAAAGTGCCTCTAGAGCGTAGTCAAAATTTACCAAACAAAAAGGAATTAACTGTAAGGAAATACACTTCTGGAAACAAACTTGTTTTACTTCTATCTCATGAATGATGCAAATGTATTGGATGCATTCCCGGGCTTTTTTCTTAGTCTCCTCAGTGCTTCCAAAGACAGAAGTGAGTTGATTGACAAAGCTGCAGAAATTACACCAGATGGTTGAGAAGTTTCCTTCAGGACTTGTAACTTTATTTAATATTTCTACTAATAATTCTGCAATTGTTGTGTAAATTAACAATATTTAATCCTTCTCATAAATTTGGTCTGCAGAAAAGGTACTTTTTTTTTTTTAACTCACTCAAAGTATAGAAAGCCTAACTACTTTAGGGAAAAAAAAAAAAGCATTTATTTCTTTTTCTTCTAACTAGTCCTTTGGCTCTGCCGTGGAGGCTGGATTTTATTTCTGCTTCTTCATCAGGAACAGAATTGGCCACCAGAGATTTGATCTTTCAAACATGTTCAAAGTTAGAACACATGAACAGTCCCACTGGCTTCAGTGGCACCACTCATATCCCAAAAGCTAAGCACACGCACAAATGCCTGTCATCTTACACTTGGGCAAAACCAACACAAGATCTCTGTGTGGGTTTGCTCCCAGCTGATGAAGCTTTCAGTGAAGGAGGAAAGCATGGTTAATTAGGTTGGGTGAAAACTTAGCGTGGCTGTAGCACATCTGATACCTGAACTAGAACTGGGTAACATACTATCAAACAGAATACAGCAACCTGTTTATCTAGATCTCTACAGGACACATCACTGTGTGGTGCAGGGATACACAGAGACTGGCAGCTTCATTACATGGCAGAGTTGCGAGTTACACAGCAAGTTCAGATAGGTTAACTCCAACACCTGCTGAAGGTACAGGTCCTTGCATTAAAAATGACTCCAAAATGGACCATCATCTTCCGTTTGGGAGTCAGCTTTCAATGAACCATTCAAGCAACAATTCAAAGCATCCCACTGATAATTTGTACTATTAAATAAGAAGTACAAATTCTGAGATACCAAGATTGGATACAAAGATGAGATACGAAGATTAATGAAATGAGATGCGTTACACAAATCAACAGATAGGCAAGTTTAGAAGGAAAATCAGACAAATGACTGATGGAAAAGTAAAGCCTAGCAGACAATTTTGGGCCCTCATAGTAAATTTCTACTACTAAAACCATCAGAGGGAAAAAAGTTAGAAGTGATTAGAAGAACAACAAATTAAGCCGGTAATGTTACAAGAAAAGTAAGGACAGTGAGCAGATGCGTCTCCAACCAATGGTGGTTACATTATTACACAATTTGTCTGATGTAATTACAGTTTCGGGACAGGCGCAGAGGTGAACGCTCTTATATTTGAAGCAAGGAGGATTTAGAGCCACAAGACTTAAATTGACCTGAGGCTGGGAATGAAAAACACAAAAGACTAACAAGAGCCTATATAAAATACCGTCAGCAGGAACAGGATAGAAATAAATCTCCCACCAACAATAACACAAAAGAGAAATAAAAGAGAGATTTCAAGACTGGCTCACACAGACAGGCCACAGTGAAATAGCAGTAAAGGCAGTGTGCTAGTAACCTCTGATCCTGGCAAATCCCGTGCTCACACAGCAATGAAAATTGTTAAATGGAAAGATGTAGCAACGCTTGTGGAGCTCGGTGGAGGAATGCACCTGCCTGCAGGGAACAGCCTGGAGGTTGATCTGCACAGACATAGTCCTCTGCATAAATAAATAAGAAGCTCACCCGTACACACAAAACTTTCTCCTATGTTTCTGTCCAAACAGGTACTAAACGCAGTTACAAGTGTAGGAATCACACCATACTCTGACCCTAACTCTTTGAGACATGGCCTTTGAGACCTCCATGTTTTTCACTCTGATTAACAGGGGGGCAATAAGGATGGCTGGTTGCACATGATTTTTCATTGTCATTATATATTCATTGGGATAAGCGGTAGTTTTCCTGTCTCTGCAATTTTTTCATACGTTAACAATTTCCCCCAAACCACAGCAAGATGAAGTCAACTCCTTTCAAACATTTTAGGAGGGGGAAAGAACAAAGACCAAACTAATAGTCCAGTGGTATTTGTTGGCATGTTGAAATTTTGTTTCTCTTAGAGACAAACAGGAACCTCTCTAGGTAACTTAATGCTGTAAGGTGTTCAACTGACCAGAAGGCTTATGTTGAACCTGAAATACTCCATGTCAAATAAAAAACCCCCAAAACCCAGATGAGAGTATAAAGACTGATGTGTCATTCTGTAACAGAAAAGCTTTGTCAACAAATAAGTCACCAGCTACAACTAAAGTGTATTGTAGTCTCTCGAACAGCACGCTATTTTTTTCAATGAACTCGAATTAAAACATTAATGCTGTTCCAGCACATCTTTAAAGACTGAAACTTTGGGACATTTTGGTTCCTGATCTGCATCGGTAACGTCTGTCATGTTCAATCATATGCTTACAAAAATCACCCGCAGGTGAAGAAAACAGCACATTTGACTTTAAACTGCCTGTAAGAATACAGTGCCACTCAACACTAGTGGAAAATACTCAATGACTCTGCAAACGATGCTGGCAGAAGGCAGATGCCTAACAGACAGGATTCTACGTACTGATATACACGGGGTAAACATTTTCTTATCACATTATACACACAAATATACATATATATATGTGTGTGTGCGATAAATGCTTACGTAGTATACCGCACATTCAAATGTAATTAGAAGACTAGCTAAACGAGCAGCCTAGCGATCCACAAGAGCATTCTTGCAGGTAACAGCGAGCCCCAACCCGCGATCCCGCTGCCGGGTGACCCTGCCGACCGCCAGCAGCAGCACCCGCGCGCCCCGAACGCCGGCCGCGCAGGGCCGCGAGGCGTTTTGGAGCCGCCGGCAGCTGCTGCGTTGCGCGAAAGGCTCAAGAGAGGGCGGCAGAGATTTGTCCCCCAGGGCAAGCGCTCGCTCTGTTTTCTTTAGGCCCAGCGATTTACGCCATGCAGGGGCTCCCTCTGCTGTTCTTTTCGTTTTCAGAACTATTAAAGGGGAAAGACCCCACCCCACTCCGTTGCCATTTACCTTTAGCGGAAGGGGAGAAGGGGAGAGAGGCTTTTGACGCGCTTCCAAGCACATCGCAAATTCCTTTTCCTGCCCCTCTGTGCCAGCTCAGTCTGTTGGCCTCAGTATCAGATCTCTGAATATCAGATACTTCTTCGAGACAAAGATACGGTACTTATATACAAGTATTTACATAGGAGATGTCTTCTTTGGGCTGCACAAAAAGAAATAAAATAACTTGGCTATACTGAAAGAGCTTAAAATGAGATCTCCAGCAAAAATGGCAGGTTTTGGTGGTTTCAAACCATGTCTTAACTCTTGCACGTTTTACTAGAACGACACTTGGGCAGCTTGATGCAGGAAGCTTAAAAAAAAAAAAAAGCCTTTACAATCAGTGCTAATTGTGAAACCTCTCTGAGTGTTCACTTCACACCTGCACATCTTGCACAGGACAAAGCAGCCACATCTCACGCTGGTAGAACATTAACAAATAAACTCTCCTCTATTTTTTAGCAGTGGAAAAAACACCACCACAGCAGCAGCAGCACTCTGCACCCCCCGAAATAAGCAAAGCTTTCGCATTATTTCTGTTTAATGGTGTTTAGGTGACCATCTAAAGCAGCCTTCTAAAACTTTTTGTCTTTCCTTGCTATTTCTATTCTTAAAGTTTCAGATAAATTGGGCGGGAAACATTTGCATGCAAAAACATCTACCTAAAATCTTTATGAGGAATTATCTAAAGTTAGCTCCAAAGACTTCTCTACATTCATTATAAGGAGATACAAAACACTGAAAAAAACCCTGTGTTAATCCTGAGTCTGGATTTCCTTTTTTCACTTTAATAGCTGGATAGAAAATTTTAAAGGTCTTTGTAATGTCAACAAATTTCTTTCACTGGCCACTAGGCAAAATGAAGCAAAATAAAAAGAAAAAAAGGGGGAGAAATACATTCTTATCATTTTTCAACGTGCCTTCAAGTACGTGAAAACTTACCCTTGAACTTCTACCTTAAGCCAAAAGCATTCATTTCCCCTTTAAGCATAAAGTTTTTCCAAAAGCCACAGTAGAAAAAAAATTTGCTGTGCTGTCATTCAAAACTACAGTTTACAGAAACTTCGACTTTGTTTCATAAAAATCACCTGCTTTTTAAAAATCAAAAGAAAAGGACAACACCATCAGCATTTATATTGACAAGAATGTTCCTAAATGCGTATTAGGGTAATTTAATATTCCATCTGACTGCTGGATTTGCTTTGCATAACGATCTGGACACATACAAGAATGTGAGTGTTTTCTTTTTCTGCCATTCTGCTAAGAAAGTAACTCAGGATCGCAGAGCAGCCTTTTGCTGCAACTAATCCCTCCAGATCTGGCCTAGCCTTTCAGGCTGCACTTCCTGTCTGAACCCGTCTATGCGATCTGAAAGTGGAATGAAAAAAAAACCAAAAAATTCGGCAAAGAGCCATTTAAAAAAATACCAAAACATTTGCTATGCAGGCTGAACTTCAAAGAATCTTTGCCAAAAAAAAAAATAAAAATCAGTGCAGAATCCTAGTTATTCCTTGGCTTCATCACACAGTGTAAGGGTCTTTTCTAGGATCAGGTTTGAGCCCTTAATAGTGGGAAACCCCAACCTCTGCAGTGTTGGGAAGAAACTGAAGGGTTTCTATCATCAGAGCTAAAACAACTCCACTGAAGCAAGACAAAAGAGTGCAGGTTTGATTACTTTTCCTTACAAGCAAGAATTGATTTAGAAATCCATAAAATAAACCCAAAACCTGTATTTTATTTCTCAGTTAAAATCATCAGTAAGTCATTTCAAAAATATGATTCTTCACAGTATCTATTTAAATACAGAAGTGGTGACCAACAGATTTGAGTACCACTTTTAGTAAGAACACAATTAAGAACAGATCAAAATGTCTAGGACCAGACTGACCATCTCTTACACACAATGGAGAACTTCATGTTTGCAACTTTCAACTGATTCAGAGGATGCATCATCTGTACACACAGGCAGCAGTGTAAGGAAGGATGCGTGAACCTACACCTCTACCTTGTCTCCTATTTTAACTTCATACTGATATAAACTGACAAATGCAAAGTCTTCAAAGTGTTCAGCAGACTTTTACCTCCATGGGTCACGTGCTGTGTTTAGGTAAGCAGGCCTTATATAGAAGCAATCAAAGGAACATCACTTTGTGAATACTCTGGCAAAGCACCTTCTTGTGCTGGAGAGGCCAGCAGATCTCTCTCTCTGAACTTATGATCTGCTCAAGCGCACTCATCTGACAACCCTTGCCACAACGTGGTTAACTTCCTACCCCCAATAAAAGCAATACAGAAAGCACCACAGTACCTTGGAAGTTATTAACTTCCATAGGATGTCAATGTAAACTTTTATAACAGAATCCCTATTACTATCTTGCTTTTCTCTCCCACTAGAGAAAGAGCATGACAGGGGGGCATTGACCAAACCATACATTTCCACACACAACTGATAATAACTTGCACATGCTCCCTTTATATCAATATATGGTGTGACAACAATAAAGGGTTTTCTTTGTTTGTTTTGGGTTTTTTTGGTTGGTTGCTTGGTTTTGTTGTTTTGGACTGGTTTGTTGTTTTGGTGTTTTTTTTTAAATAGCATGTCCAGACATGCCTCTGCTTCCTAAATGGGGCATTTGAACCCCAGAGCATTCTATTTAGCTTCCATGACAGTATAGTTCTTCCTTCATTATTCTTTAGAAAAAGCAGGCGTAAGTTTTCTTTCTGTTTTTAATGATAGGAAGGAAAACAGTTCTTCGTGCCACATTCTGAAGTTTTTTAGGCTTACAGAAGTGTTTATAAATAGATTGGTTTTAATTTTTGTTACATTTTATGAAGAGCAGGGAACGTGAAATATTGCTGCAGGTAATGCAAGAAGATAGCAGAAAAAACACGATGGTGAATATGAGAAAAATCTGATCAGCCTTCCTTCCAACCCAGAAAGATCCCACTCTGTCACTACCTATGCCCTCCAAACCATCTCCCTTCTATGGCATGAAATACAACTAGATATTTCTTTCCTTCCCAGTGATTTACTGTTTTGTAGATAAACTTAATCCTCCCCACTGTCTCCCACATCCTTTTTTGTGAAAACTTGGTCCCACTACAAACCAAAGTAATGCAGGAAAGACTTACTGAAAGGAATATAGATTTGCTATTCTAAAGGGAAGTAACAGCCCTACTGCCCCTTACGTTGTCTTCAGAGGGGTAGAAGTTCACTAGACATTGCATCACCAGGTATTTCTCTGTATGTTTATTGTACATTTAAGATTAAAGTACTCCTTAGCAAAATACCTAATGGTAATAGCAAAAGAGCGTGACACAAATGTATTCTGTCACGTTGCACAGTATTCACAGATGCGTGCTTTATACCAGTATCTCTTATACAAGGGGAGTATGAAACAACTGCATTTTTTTGCTTCACCTTTAAAGATAATGAGACTTCTGTATTTTGTGGAAGTCTTTCTGTCTGACGAAAAAAGAAATGGGTTATTTCCTGTAATTGCCAAAGGACTGAGGTCTGCCAGAGAGGCTCGCTTTGCTTGCGTCATCTTACAGTAACAGTCCGCCATTACTGTTTAAAGAAGCCATACGCTGGCCGGCACAGCATCTGAAGACTCTGGCTGATGTTGAAAGCCAGAGCATACTGTGGTAAAATATTACAAAGCCATTTACAGCGACACTAAGACAATAAAGATCAGAGCATAGTTTTGGCACAAAAGAAAATTCATCCCCCAACTTTCTTCATATTTGCCAATACTATCTTCATCTGCTCTAGTATAATTATTCACTTAACAAGAATTTTATTTATTCATTTTAAAAAAGAAGATAATGGCCCTAAGTATTTATTTACTACAGCAAACTACAGAGAAAAAAAATCCTTAAATCGCATCTTAAAAATAAAAACCAACAACAAAACAACCCACAAAACTTTTTCAAATGTGCTCTTAAACTTTTTTACTGATATTTTATCCTTTCTCTGGAAATTCTCCTTCTGTTTCTCTGAAATACGTAAAATAAAAATTCTAGACAGAAATGTAATACATTGTACACGCCTACACAAATGCATACACATGTTCAGTACTAGAGACATATATTCTGTACCATGGGAAGTGCGCATTCCATGTACGTGCATACAGTTGGACAGATAAGCAACTAGTTGAAAGGAGAGTACTAAAGAGGAAAATTATGCCTGGAAATCTGACTGGGCGATTATAGTAAGATTGGAAGACCCACTGAAGGGGGAATCGTCTGCTTTACTAAGTAAACCCCTGGAATAAGCACTGGATGTACAGTATTAGTCTGTAGCCTAGCAAATCATTGCAATGTAGGACACTGTGCGGATTACAAATGTACATTAAATTACGTATTGTTACGGAGTGTTTTCCCCCCTTACGATGCACTCAATGCTTTCCTCCTTCCTGCCTGACAATATGTTGCCATGCTATAAAAGCCCTAATGCCCGTTTCAACGATTAGCTGTACATCAGCATTACTACTTCAAATCCACAAGTTTCACATCGAGCATTAAATGGGATGAATATTGATCTGCTAAAGAGGATTTATTTATTTCTAGCTCTATCCAAAGATCAACTACTAGCAGCTTTTGGTGGATCTGTTGAGCTCTCACAGCACAAAGCTACTGCATACATGACACTGGACTTGACATTTCAGTTCTGGAAGAAAACCAAACAGTAAATTCACTGCAATAATCCTAGATAAATGAGATGATCACTGGAAAAGCTGAGATAGTTAAGTGGTCTATCAGAAAAGTCCAAAGGATGATATTGAACTGTTGCTGCATAGTAACCTCTCTCATGACAACATGGCACAAGATCACCATATCAGATGCCAGTATCTTTGCCTTAAAAAAAGCACCATGTCTTCAGATTATCTTGGAACACGTCACAATTATGTTCTGAGCTGAAAACTGTATACTCTATATAAGTATAATCAGATATATATCAATATCACAATGTTTACCCATTCATTCCTTCTTTGTCCTGTTCAGTCAGTAACACGCTAATAACTGTATAATGCATTCAGTAAATACACATATATGTTTCTATCCTCACAGCATAGCTAGCAGGATTCTCATAATGTTAGAGCTGTCCTCAAAATGCTCTTTTTGGTACATATCGGTAGGGATCATTTTCTACTCTTTGTCACTGATGAAGCAGAAAAACATACAAACGAGTTTATGAGGATCACAAGCAGATTACAGATGAACTGGTGAGTTGCTTTGCCTTTTATACTCAAATGGCAAGGGTGCTAGAGAATGCTACGTCTTCACTAACTTTGACAAGGAGCATTTGAAATGCCAATGTAAGAAGCCACAAAATTTTTGCTGTGTCCCTCACACAGGAAACTGAAAAAGTCAGTCAAAACATCGCCTCAATGCTGTGATTTCATCAAGCTGTATCATTCCAGTGGCTAATAACGTCATCCTAGTAATCTGCTAAATGTTTAATTTTTATTTGTCTGATTTCACCGATTTTCCCTTATGAGAGCGTATTAATTTACAGAACGCATGGAAAAGAAAGAGATACAGTGATATACAATGAAGATATTTGCTACCATTAAACATTGCCTCATTTTTGTCTTCTAATAAGACCACAGTTCTCACAAAAAAAAACTGCCAGAAAAAGAAGGATGCCGCACCTAATCAAGAATAGACCTGAAAACTGAAAACCAATGCTTTGTTTATGTTGCTTGAACTCTGTGAATTTCTAAACGTCCTTGCCACAGGTAGCACTCAATTTAATTAGGTTTTTGTCTGTAGAACATTGTGCCTGCTTTGCCAAGGACAGAGGACCTTGGGCCAGTTCCAAGTGTGAATGAGAGAGAAACAAAATGTATTTCAACATTAGCCCTGCACTAAGACAAACTCAAATAATATCTTTCTCCTTTTTAAAAAAAAAAGATCTTCAATTTCATCTCTGTACAAAATAAACTATGCGTTGAAGAAAGTGCTGGTGATATACATTCAAATGTATTTCAAATGTAGAAGCTTGCATTATTTATAAAATGTCCCAAATAAAACAACTCCAAACAAGTCTGAAAAGGTAATCCGAAATCTTTTCTGGGTGATCTCTGTCCAGTTAAATATCTTTAATCGGACAACACTGTGGAGACCCCCGCCAAAGTTTTCTCTTCCAACAGATCGTTTCATTTTTTTGTTAAACAAGAACGAAACAAAATGAAACAGCATAACCCCGAGTAAAGAGCAACAGGAGAGTCAGTTATACATTGCCCGAAGCTTTCAGGCTATCCGTATCTGGAACACATGAAACGATACTAAATTCATATCCTGAGAAGCAAGAATCATTTTCCTGTCTTTCGTAGTCTCATAACATGGCTCTCTACAAACTGTCTTCTAGGAACACTGTCTAAATTCGCAATATAATTTGGTTAAATGTTAATTCAAGTCACTAATTCTTCCAATTTTTTCCACTATTTAATAAATTAAAAATAATGGGGTGTAATGTAAGAAAAACTTACATAAAAGGATAATGTCTATAAACATTTCTGTAGTTTGTTGGAAGTATCTTTGACAAGGAAACAAAATCAGAAATATTTGCCTAACTCTAGTTTAGTACATAATGCTTTTACCTAACAATAACTCCTTTCTTCACAAACACTTCATAACACATGTTAGTCCGAAACAGATTGCAATGCTTGTGGTTTGAATACAGCAGCAAAATTTCAGAAACGGTGAAACCCTGTATTCCACCTCTTATCCCCTCCACGTCCTTTTGACATCCCTATGGTCATTCCTGCTTCTGGAACTTGCCGTATTACTTATTTAAAAAGGCATAATCTTTTTCATCTTCCTGCCCTTCCCCCAGCCCTTTGCACAAAATTCCCAAACTGCTGAAACATGGTCACATTTTTTATATTATTTTACAGTGAGTTTAAAATAAACCTTTTTTTCCCCCCCTCTCTCTAGATTTATTCACTCATCTTCAGAGCACAACTAACCTGCACGTAGAAAATGAAAAGCAAAGATGTCGTAAAGCAACAATCAGTGTTGAAACAGACACTGGTCATCACTGGAATAATCACAGACAAGGACATGACCAAAGGCCAAACTCTCCTGCAGAGCTTCCACCAGGTAACGTGAGAAAGAACAGCAGTAAGCAATGCATAACAGCGTTAACTTCTCCAGGCAGCGGCATCTCTCAGACCTGCCACATTATCATTTAAATCACAGATACATTTGCAAGCCATATTTCCACACAAAAGAACATTTTACTCCCTATTCTATTCATTCACATGTTTCTCTTTTGGTACAAAACAGCCATTTCCCTAACTTTATTAGGAACCGTTGTGAAAAATCAGCCCATCCCGCCTCTCCCCCTCCATCAGGTTTTCAGGAATGATCACAACCCAAGCAGGGCTACAGGATGCACTCCATATAATACACACACCACGTGAAATACAGATGAGGATTTTTTTTTTTTAGGTATTGTTTTACAAGTCACAAATTCTAACACTACCTAACAAAACTCCTAGCCGCATAAAAAGATGCAATAAACCTCTCTAACAGTAGCTGATTTGTATGCAACACTGACCATAAGGGTAACTCTTCAGTAAACCTGAATCTCATATATAATGCATAGCAGTTAATAAATCATAGTAAAATCAGGTGGCTTAGAGCCAACAATACCCAACTAGTAATGGAAAGGGGGGAAAGATTTATAGAGAGACAGACTCTGTCTGGATTTTGCTTTTAAGAGGCTCACACAGTGCAGTCGGAAGATCTTGCCGTGGTTTTCCAAGTGGACACATCTGTGTCATGCTGACTCACTTCATCCGACCCCCAGCATTGCCCCTCACTTACCCCAGGTGATCCCTCTTCTGTCCAAAATCTTCCTCTTTGACCTTCCTCTCGTTCCTCGTCTACCCACTCCCTAGCACGCGAGCTGAAAAGGAGAGAGGAAAGATCAAGATGAGATCAGAGTATTGCTCCTGAAATTTCACAAAAACATCCCACGCTAGATTTCAACCTTAAAGGGAAATACTTAAAACGAGCCTCTTAAACTGGTTTCTCAACCCTCAAAAAGCCGTGCTACAAAGTACTCAGTGTCACATATTTCCCAGCTTCAAAATCTGATTTTATAAAAGGGAGAAAATGCACTTCCGTGTTTATGATGGGGAGAATGTTTTTTTGCTTTAAATATCAAGGGCAAAACTCTTCTCTCTGTTCTCATTGGAGATCCAGCAGAGCAGGATATTAGAGAAGATTGCTGCTGTAAGGATCTGAGAAAATACTTTTTTTTTTTAAGCCTGTCCATGGCGATCAGAGGCCCTTAGCCAGACAAAAGCGTTAGCGTAAGATTAAGATGCAGCACCTCAAAGTTAAGCGTACTCGCAGCTTCATCAAGATCGTGTAACGTTAATCACGTATGTGTAAAAACTAGCACGATGTACTTATTTCTTGAGTTAAGAACCACACTCTGAAGGTACACTAAAACTAATGCTGAAGTTACTTGGTTTTCAGAGTTACCTTCATGTGTGTCATCCACTTTGACCAAGGGGAAAACATTTCTCCTCTTGGTTTGGTTATATTAAGTTTATGGCTGTCATTGCTGGGACCATCCTGGTTCAGGATTTGGCTTGGGAAAAACTGCAGTAAAGTTTCCACATCGAATTAAAACTAAATCCCACTTCCCCACCCTAAAAACGAAATCACAAGATGTGTCTATTCATGCCAGGTTCTCAACCCCCTTTTTTTTTTTGTTATTAAAAATACCCGAGTGTCCGATACTACTCGACACAAAGCTTTAACAATCAAAAGCACCCTGCACTACGAAAATCCAACACACAAACAAACCCAGACCGCGCTACAAAAATAAAAACTCAATTAACAGAACGCCGAGGCTTGGCCCTCGGCACGGAGGGCAGCCCTCCGCCGGGCACCTTCCAGAAGCGCCCCGACCACACACCGCTCCTCGCCCGCACGGCGACCCCCCCTCCCCGAGCGAGCCCGCCCCGTGACGGAGCCCCGCTTTCGCCGCGCGGCTGCACCGTCGTTTTCCCCGGCCGCAAGTCACTCGGAGGGGACGTTTCGGGCGGCGGAGGGACGCGGGCGACCGTCAGGGCCGCGCGCGCGGGGCAGAGCCGCCTCAGAGCCCGCCTCTCCCGCC
>VZSC01017612.1:47982-92454 GCA_013398225.1 Steatornis caripensis | reverse complement strand
GCTGTCATTTTGCAGGCAATTAATTGTACTTAAATTTTGATCTGAAAAGATTCTGATTCAAAATAAAAATCTGAGAAAAATAAATTTAAGAAACAGCTATTTTGGCCTTTATAACAAAAAAATATTGATGCACTAGCTGTAAATTTTGCAAATTTTAAGTTAAAAAAGGTAGAGCTTCTCACAGTATACCCTACAGAAAAAGTAGTAGCCTCACAGGAAAAACATGCTATAAAAAGATTTTATCTATTGACTCTTCAGGGTTAAGAAAGTGAATGTGAAAAAGAATTATTTACAGTTCTCTAGACTCCTGCAAAATGTAAGTACAAACCTATACGCTATTTACTGAAACACAGCCCTGTCAATACCCCTTGTACTTGAAAGGAGGAGAAATTTGGCCAAAAATAGAAGAAAACCTGGACTTCTGGTGTGATACAAGCCATCAAAACATCTAAAAACCAGCCAGCATTTGTGACACCTGTGGTTTTGTTGGGACATAATGACACTTGTTTCACAGTCTAACCCTATTCTCAAATATGCTTCACACTGCATATATTCCTTACAGGCGTTCTGTAGCCAGTTATAGCAGGAGTGGACAGCTGGAAGCAGGTCCTTATTTAGAAGAGGGTCTCTGCTGAGTGTGTTTGTTGGCCTGTTTGGCTTTTTTGTCTGACACTGATACTGGTTTTGCTGAGCTTCTAAACATACACAAGCCAAACGGACATTATTACTGCTGACACAAATACTATTACCAGTTCTGCACTAAATGTGTAGCCTGGTGCAGCCCAGCCTTTCGCTGCTATGCCTCTTTCTCAGTCACTAACCTCCCGTTTCCCTGTCTAAATCCTGCCCGGTCGCTCTTAGCTGACTATCTAGCTCTGCTTGGGTATTTGCTATAGAAAGGCAGGCAAGAGAGTTACAGGCTCAGGACACACTATCTCTCTCCTGTCCACTACTCCAACAAAATGACAGAACAAAGTAAAAGTAAGAGGTATGTTCACACTGGTCATTGTGTTCAAAGTGGGGATTGTACTGTGGTAGCAGGTCTCAAACAGCTGGGAAAAAAGGAGGAGAGGAAAAAAATGAGAGGAAGAACTCCTTGTTAGGCCCCAAAGCCCATCCTGCAGTTACTCTCTTGTGTTATGAGTCCTGTTGAATAAACTATAAACCCCACAAAACCAGAAAGTAGTGATATCTCATCTTCTGAATAAAACAAGCCAGGTTGTTTCCCCAGCATCACATTGTGCCAGAGCTTCAACTGCAAACCAGGTCTGCCAGAGAAATTCTTCCCATCAAAGGGGGAGGACCGATTACGAAGAAGAGACAGACACATACGAGCCTACGACCGCTCTCCTCTGCACGATACGCTCAAGCCCAGCTCTCCTTTTATCCAAATGGTTCAGTACCATCAGGGTCATGATATAATTCTGGTGCCAATGTACTGTGAGGATAGAGCACATCACGGTTACTATGCATGTGAGCCACTGTGCTCCTTTGGGCCCTCACTCCCCTGGTAAGGCACTGCAAAAAAATGCAGATGCACTCAGATTTTTCTGGAGATACACCATGCTGAAATCAGTAAAGGGTAAGAAAAAGCAACTCCAGGGAGGAATGGAGTTTGCCATGGGACAGCTCAAAGGCGCAATTTCAACACCAGTTCAGGCCAGCTGTGCACATAGTCTACACTTGCCTTTTGGGCAGACTGCAAGAAAGGCACTAGAGACTGGGCAATCTTTAGGCAAAGATCAGGACAAAACCAAGTTCATTTCTTGTAAGATTTGGGGTGAAAGAGCTGAGGTTTATTTTTTCCACACAGGCATCTCTTTCTGCAAGAAACGTAGGGCAGAAAAAGCTAGTGGCTGCTGTATCCTAACTCTATAAAATAGGGTCTGTAACCAAGAGAGAGAGACAAGGCAGATTACGTAAGCAATTTGGAGAACCTCTAAAATTACTCAAGGTTATCATGAGGTGGTCCAAATCCCGCATTCTTATGAAAGATATTGATAGCGTATTAGAGGTGCCTTGAAACACGTTATGCAGATAAGGTATCCCATGGTTATTAGCTTTATTTCATGAATTAAACCAAAACATTAATGATCTTTTACACTTTCCTGTAAAAACCGGAAAAGTAACTTAAGTGTGCCTGCATTCAGTACAAAAGTTAATGTTTGACTACAGGACTAGCTTTAGAAAAGTATTTCACCTTAAATATGAAGAAAGTAAAAGATGGAGAGTTGACTCCTTTGTTGCTTCTGAGGCTTTTTTCCCCCCAGTTGATTATCTCCACTCAAACATTTGTAGTTCATTTTTAACTGGAAGGACATTGTTTCTTGTCATGCTTCTCTACTAGATTGAAAAGCCCTTTACTACCAAGCCCTCTTCTCCACATAAAGACATTTAGACGTTGCAATTCAATAACATCTGTGTTCCTTTTGATGAACTAGAGCTCCTTAATTCCCTCACGGCAGCACATTTTCTCCCTTTATCCTTAATTTATTTTTGTGTCCTTTTTGCCCTCTCCAATTTTTCAACACCATTTTAAATGTGCCGACACCAGACTAGACTACACCAGTATCACTTAGCATCTAGAGTCTGCTAAAATCTTAATCAAAAATAGAGATGCCCTAGCCCTTGCCCCAGACTTTTTTAATACAAAATTTAAACATTGTAAGAGTGTAATTTAGAGACATGAAGCTTTCACACAAGAAATTTTTAATGAAGAAGAAACAATCCACTGCCAATGAGCCTTCAGCTGTCTGCGAATAGAGCTAACATGTGACATTAGTCATGCTCAATAAGGAAAATCTGCTTTTTAAGATTCAAGAGAATTCACTCAAGATGTAGCTCATAAGTGAAACACATTTTTAATTATTTAAAGAAGCCAATTTACTATCGTCAGTGTATTATTGCTAAATATTGCACATGACTGTGATTCCTGTCTCTGGGCAGAACATATTATGCTCACTGAGGTCCACAGGAGTGAAGTATTCTCCCTGATCTTGTGGATTCCATGCATCTCACTGATGCAGCCATCATTCTTTCATGTGCTTAAATCAGAGTTGGGTCTGAAGCAAATACAAAGGTTTTGGGTACCACATAATCGAGTCTGAGGAAAACCTAAGGGTTACTCTGAGGCCTTATTCCCAGGCACTGACAGGGTGGGAGTAGTGTCAGTCACGTTTTCTATTAAGTGTTCCGACAGCTTTCACATTTTTTCATCCTGGATTTCATTATTCTCAACACCACCTTGACTGAAATTTTGCCAACACAAGATTATTTCAGTACAATTACCTGACTCGCATCATGTGAAAATATAAACATTCACAGGACTGAATTAGTTGACACACACCAGTTTAACATGACACACACCTGCCTGTGGAAATTGGTTGAAACAGTGGAGCTCCCCCCCCCCCATTTATGGCTTATTTACGGAATTCGAGTTGTGCAGTATTTGAGCTTTCACTTTCTTCCAAAGCATCAAATATAGGCTAAAGCAAGAGTAGGACGAACCTAGTAGATCTTATTTCAGTTGCTAAGTAAATTAATTAATGAACCTTTTTATTTGCTTACGTGCAGTTTATGCCCAGTTTTTCAGTTTATGCTCTTTTGTTTGTGGAGGAAAAAAAAGAAAGGGATGGTGTTCTCTTCATTGTTTATCAAATATGTCTATCTTGAACTTCAGTGCCTCTTTTTATCCAATTCATACTAGAATTATGCATTCTGTGAATAACCAAGAGAGTCTCACTTCTACTTGAAGGAAGTGTGATTAAAAGAACTACAAACCATATTTGGTCATATCCACATTCCACACTTGTGAAAATAACCACATTTGTCAGATGTTGCTTGAATAATACGTATGTTTTTATGAACAAGATCCTTGCAGTTTTAGTGAATTCTGCTGAAAAAACCCCAAACAAACTGCAAACCCAAAAACCAGAGGCCCAGTCATACGAAGAGTGAGTGTAACAGAAAAGCAAAAGCAAAAAATGCGACCACAGAAACATCCCTGACTTCAAGTTCCAAGAGGAATGGGATGAAAATACAAAGATTTATGGGCTGGTGAATGAGAAGGGCATCTGCTTTATTCATACTTTTTGGCTTGCCATTTAAAGGACCAAAATAATCCAAATACCCACTGAATATTTTTTTCTTAGACCTTCCTTTTAAATACGATATCTCAGAATCTGGCTTTTAGAAAGTAATTGACAATCAAAGTCTGTAGACTCTGCTTACATAACTATTGAGGTAATAGTCCTCAATTCACTGTATTTGGAAATGATAAAATCAGTTGGCTTTTAACCTTGATAGGAAATCAGTATGATGATGTATTTGTAGGAATATATTCAAATTTCATTTTTGTTTTGTCCTTCCAAAATGAACGCTTCGCTACACAGAAGGAATAACTGATATATTTAGGAATATGTCAGGAATAACTGCATATTTACGATAGCCAAGATGCTCAAGGTCAATTGCAACAAGGGTTTCCAAGGGGAGAGAGCAGGGTAGGCTATCCTTAATTTTGGCTGCGGGTGAACCTCAAACATGAACTTCCAGAAATCAGGATATTCTGATCGGATAAGAATCCAACTCTTGGTCAAACCTCTTTTAGCCTTAAGACTTAGGCAGAAGTAATGCATCAGAGGGCTTCCTGTAGGATCCCAGTAACTTTGTGCTTCAGGGAAGGACCAAAAATGTCATGTCAGTTGCCTTTCGCCCCCCAAAAATACAGGGGAAGGTCAGAGATTAAGACCACAATTTTTCCTAGTTTGACACAAGGAATCATATAAGGGAGAAAAATAAAAATGCAGTTGGAAACCTCTTCCTATCTAACACATTAACAAAAACTGTCCAAGAGAAAGTTTGCTTTGCTTCTTGGCATTATTGCAGAAGTGCAAGGTGTGGGGTGTCTGAAAATACAGGGCACAGGTTATGAATTAGAAGAATTGACCTGTCATGGAAGTAACAATCCCTGCTCTTTCTTTACATTCAGAGTTGAAAATTTTGCCAATTGGGCAAAAAGTGTGCCCTGTTACAAGATATAAACTGAAAACTTTTATGACTTCCAGATTTGGAAAAAATATACCTTATTAACAGAGCCAGATTTACCTTGCTGGGATGCCAAACGCCATGATTAAGTGTGCATTTTAACTTTAATCTCCAAGAAAAGCCTTAAAATGTGAACAGACAAAAACCAAGGAGAAAGGGACTTTTTTTTTTTTTAATTCCTCTCCCCAGACATCTGTAGTCTAAATGCTTGGTAGATGAGGTATAATGTTTCAAGTCCTTCACCTCCATCTATATTTCTTATTTGAAAGTAACCAATTCTGAATGCGCCCCAAAGCACTTCCTCATTTTTAATCTTCCCACTCCCACAAAGCAGGCTGATACACCAGGATTGAATTGGTTTGGCTGGAAGTAATATACTTCTCTGTCCTGTCCCAGAATTAAGAGGCTAGGTCTTCATCCTGACAGCCTTCCTGAGCCTGACATGCAGCTGCTGCTCCTGAGTCCCGTAATCTTTTCAGGCTCATTTCACACCAGTGCTGGGACAGATGCTAGGACTGGGAGCGGTGTGTCATCTTTTCTCTGCAAACATATATGTGAATCCCAGCAAATACAGCAGGACAAGGGAGTACAGCAGACCCCACAGCACATCCTGCAGTGCCAGGAAGGTGTGAAATCACTCCATTGTGCTGCAGGCTCTTTTTGCAAATGCATCCTCAGCTCAAATCTGCCTCTTGGAGAGGAAACATAAGAAACCAAGGATTTCCTACAACCACCATTGCCAGAAGGACCGCATCACACCGATGGCAAGAAAAGTCCTTTGAAGATATCTTTTGCTGTAATTTCACCAGCACGTTAATTATCCCAAAATTACTCTGAGAAAAACAATAGCTTTTCAGTTTCAATGGAAATTACTTTGAAACTGGCTGTGGCCAGGGAAAATACTGGACAGTTGCTACTGGTTCTTCAAAGGAACTTAGACAGGAACTACTGAAGTCTACTTTCTTCCTTTGGTGAAAATAGTAACAGCAACTGGAGTTATGTCAAAGAGTCATGTGAGATAGGAACATACTGTTTGAAAGAAAACTCTTGCATACGTACAAGAGTTTTTGCCCTAAACTTCAGTGCTAGCGATTCATCTTTAACACGGTAAAGATAAACTGCATAGAAACAGTCACGTTATTCAGTCTGTAAGTCTTACAGTGATTAAAAATTCCAGTTTAGCCTGGAGAAAAAAAAAAAGTCTATTTAGTCAGGCCATTTACTCCATGTTTATAAAAACATATTATCATTCCAAGGCTGAAGAATTCTCACTGGTATTGACTATACGTAGATATAGATCAAGTAGGCTATACTAATTTCAGTTTTAAGCAAACAGATTTTTGGTCACCATTTTTCTTTTGTAAACAGAAACCATCTGCCTTTTTTTTTTTTTCAGGTGCTAGAAAAATGTCTTTTACTAGTTGCTTTTTTCTCATACTTGAATTAAAGAAAAGCTGATGCATTTTATTTCTAGTTAAACAATAGCGATGTTTCCTAAAGGTAATTCTATGGATATACTTTTAATTTTAGAAGTTCCTGACAAAGAGTCAATTGGAAATATCTGAATCAATTATAGTGTGTTCATACTTGTCTAATACCCTATTAATTCAAAAATAACGAGCTCTAATCCCCAAAAAGGGAAGGTGCTGAATATTCTTTTGTTTTACCTGTACTCTCCTCACCAATTACAAAAGCAAACCTACTGGCTCAAAGAGATTTGGATTGCCATCTATCAGTACTGTGATGCCTAGTAATCAACTTATTGCCTGCCACAGCCAGCCTTGGATTCTTCCTGGAAATATTAAATATTTTAGTGTTATTGCATCCCCCTGTGCCCCCTGCCATATAAATCACCCTGGGTTCTCTCTAACCTACTTTGAAATGCTGTGCAGTACACTATACATCAGATTTAAGCTTAGTATGTGGGCTGCACGCATATAATTTTTCAGCTGCTTTGGTCGGTTCGTGTAGACGTAGAGCGGGTCCAGTTTCCAACGTTCACATCTGAAATGAAGAATATTCTTGGTCTCGCTCTACTTGTTTGTTCTGTCTGGTATATTCTGCCTGAGAGCGCTGTTACAACTACATTTTACAGGGTTCTTTCCTAGCTAAGTTTCCGTTGATATATTATTATTATATGGCTATTTATATAGACTCAACTGTGTTATTTCCATTTTATTGCAAGGACATAAAAGCTGGAAATCTACCAAAAATACAGAAAGGAGCCTAGGAACCTTTGAAAGTAAATGCCTTAGGGAAATACTGGGTATTAAATGAAGTTGATTTATAGCTGTTGCCAAAATTTGTCAAAGCTTAAGCACGCCTTAACTCCAAAGTTATCCAGAAGAGAAGGTAGAAATACTTCGGTTAGCAATACCAGCTGTATCATTGTTAGATATACTGGTCCGTCACTGCCATCATACATGCTGGCATGATGCATGAAAGGGCCCCAGGCAGACTGCCCCTCTCCACCCCAGCCCCGAACAGTTCTTACAGAGGAAGAGCTAATGAAAAGTAGAAACATGGAGGTTGCACAAACAGAAAGCACTTGTAATACAGGACAGAATAAGATCTGTTGGCCTAGGAAGGGTTCAGATTTGTAATAGAGTTTGAAATATCTGAACCAACAGCAGCATTAGACATGTAGGAAGAGGAGAATACGCAAAACTAGTCTTCATTCCCTGAACAGTTTTTCTCATCCATCCCAACGAGTTCTGTCTCTATGTGTCCCCTAGGGCTTCGCTAAGTTACAGCAATTAAACAGGTAACAGCAGCTGATGTGTAGTAACAAGTCACATGTGACCTTTTCGTCCACCTCAACTGCAAGGTAATGTTGTTTAGCTTTTAGTAATTCATATAATCTTGCAGTTGCAGCAGGGTTAGAGCAACTGGATGGAGAGTTGCCCACAGTAGAGTAGTGTAGGTGATGTGTTAGAACATGTGAACTGAATCGTGCCTCAGAACCTGAACCTGCATATAAGTTATTTAGGGAAAAAAAAGAAAAAGAAAGCCTCTGCTGTTAATCACTAGATTGCTCTCCCCCACATTTTTAAACCTCTTTCCAAGCCACTTCTCTGATTCTTATTCCTCACAGTCATTATATTACCTTCCTTTCACCTTAGCCAGCTCCTCTTTCATTTATACTGTTTGGAGATCGGTTTCCATAGATGTATCCCTTGAAGACTTCAGTTGCCCATTTAAGGCAAGGTATGAACTCTTACTCCTGTTCAGCATTTCATTCACTGGTAGGTATTGATGTTCTGTCCCTCTGAAAGCTCTCCCTACATGTCTAAAGCCTCTGGGCAATGCTTTAATGCACATGAATTAAGAAAAACAAATGACAGAGATTGGCATCACATATGCCAAATTAATAAAACAGAGCCTAATGACTTCAAGTTGGAGGCAATCTCAACACTTCAGTTCTTAGAATAAGAGAGTTTTCTCACAGGTTAGAAGACTAGTAGTGTTTAGGAAATTGTCTTTTCAGAGAGTTTGGTTTAGCTTCCATTCTGTATTACGCAATGCTCCGATTCATGCTACACGCTCTATGTCTGGGACCAAGTCAGCAGCAGACGTGGGACTTGCTGGTAATTGAAAACAGGTCCTGAAGCAATGATTATCACACAGTAAAACTACAGTACTCCACGTGCTGCACAGAGCCAGACAGTAACCCTAGCCATTTTCTTTTCATCTGAGAGAAGAGAACCATGCATTCGAATTACTTTTGGCAGTCGAGCAGTAAATGCACTGTGAACTTCATTTTCAAACTCTGCTGATATCTCCTGGATTTACTAATCATCAAATATCAACTCTGCACTAAAACAAGACGCACGGTTACAAGTTCCAAGACAGTAAGTCAAGAGACTGTAACGCATTATGCAACTGTAAGCTAGCTAGAAAGCTTCCATCTACTTTTGCCTGGTGTCAAGTTTTCAGAGGTGTGATTCACCATTTCTGAGAAAGACGTTTCAATCGGAGTTCTATACCTGGATTTTGCAACGCATCTCGGCAAGCTCCTCAAAACAGTCCAAATTCCTACCCAAATTCACTAACAAACATTTTCACTTCAACACTCCTGAGGATCTCCTTTAAGCATAATTCATATCTTGGGTTTAAAGTAAGAGAAACAAATAACCACAATTTCTTTCTTGGATTTGGATAGAAGCTGCAGCTGAAAGTCTTCAGTAAGACATTTAGGAATTTGCACAGCCCTTACCATGAGAACCAAGCCAAGACACCCTCTAAATATCCAGGTTTCCCCTTCCAGTATAGAAGTACGATTCAGGGAAGATAACCCAAAAGTTACTGCAAGGGATGTCTGGAGACTGGGCTACCAGGTGTTGCAGGATCCCAGTCTGTCTGTTCATTTCCAGTTTTAAGTGCTCACCTACCAAGTGGAAAATGTCTTTTTCCCTGTCAGCTCTGCAGATTTATGTGAATGTTTGCCCTTCCTTTTTATTGCTGCTACTAGTTGGTATTTCAAAGGCCAAACAAGGCTATAGTTAACCCCTTTATAATTTTATTGCCACCCGTTGCTGGCATGGACAGATGGAAATAAGACAACTGTTGCACGGATGATATAGAAAGTCTGAACTCCCCTTCAAATAGCTGCCTTGGCTTTGCAGCGCGAGCAGGATTAAAGGGTAGTAAGAATTGATTTTCTCACAGAAGTCAGGTATAGCTATAACACTGCGATCAGGTTTCTGGAGCAAGAGAACGTAATTTGCAGAGTGACTTGATTTTTCAGGCCAGAACTGCACCTGACATGGCTGTGCCTTTTTTGTCTTTGTCTACTGAACAAAGAGGATGGCAGCTGAGAGTTGGAAGCTTGATGTGCGAGACTTTCACAGGCAACTATTAAAGTAATCCTTTAGGATGTGACTTCAACTTTACGACATAATAATTTCATGGGGGGTGAAGTTGGGGGTTTTATGTTTTCACACTTGTGACCCTGAAATTCTGGCAACGTGAACGTAAACTTCATTTCATATTACTGCAATTTACAAAACAGTCAGTTTTGTAGTCACTTGACAACCAATGTTCTTCCTTAAATATTAACATCACACAACCAGCTCTGCTGAAGGCATTTAAAATAACCACAATTCAGCCCTTCTTAGCAGTTTGGCAAAGATGCGGTATGTTATATTATTACCTTTAAACTTCTTAAAACACTTTAGAGTGCCTATTTTGAATTTTAGGTGTCTTTAAAGCCCTCTTTTAGGTGGTGTTTTGCTATTGATGAAATGTGAATTGTCTTTGTCAGGCTTTCCTTTACAGTCCCTAGCTTTCCGTGCTTCTTAGTTGCAACTCAATAGTTTTGCTGGAGTGAGCTTAAAGGTAAAGGCAAAAGTTTGCAAAACTGGGTCCTCTTGTAAACTTGTTTTTGTTAGTTGTTCTGAATTTTGTGATGTTGGAGCTAAACAGTGTGTTCAACCTGTCAGCTCTCGCTGGTTTTTTTTAGTTATTTTTCTAGCTACAGAGCCAAATAATTGTCAATGGCTTCTATTGCAGAGACCAGTCAACCTGAGATCGAGAAAGTTTAATGAAACATGGAAAAAGTAATTTCAGACTTTAAAGACAGCCCAGGTGCTTTGCATGATTTTACAGTCAACTTTTTCCTATTTTTAAAACTTTCTCAAAATTTTCCTTTGTATGGTCTTTTTCACAGAAAAAAAAGACAGAAGGAAAGTTGGAACAGAAATGATTTGGGGAAAAGAANTTTTTTTTCTCACAGAAACTAAGTTACAAAAGCAGGCATAAAAGCAAGTGTATCCTTCAAGTTGTAGATTTATTAATACTTTCAAGGGATAATCATAAGGTTATTGGAAGAACTGTCAGGTTTATTTTTCCATCTGTATCACTACAGGGTTTTGAGTAAGCATAGCTTTGATTATGCTTTATTAAGCACTTATTTTATCAAGGAATTGGATTAAGGAAGTTGATAATCTGGATTCAAACGGGAGCTCTTTCACAGACATCCTATGTGCTCCTGGGCAAATCACTTAACCTTTCCATGCCCTGGTTCCCAATTTGTAAAAAAACCAACACCACTTCATTATCCAACACTTTATGCATCTTATGTGCTCACATTATAAATTCTGTGGAGAAAGACTGTCTGTATTTGTATAGTGCCTGGCACAACGGGGCCCAGATAATCTACTGGGGACTCCAGATATCACTATCATACAAATATGTTTATGCATATAGAAATTCTTAAAGGCTCTGTCAACTTACAATTCCTAGAGTATTGCCTCAAACACAAGCTGCGGGTAAGTCACATCTCCCTTTTGACAGTCTCACAAATCCTTGTGATAAGCATTATTCACGCTAGTACCATTTCTGATGTACCCAGTTCTCATGGGAACCACCTCTGAATGTCATATTTACAGACTTGCACTAAAGTATATTGAAATAGGTATCAAGCCTGGGGAGCTAAATGCTGCAGTGGGTTAATGCATTAACCTTTCACATCTGGAGATCTGAGGTGAAACCCTGGTTCTGTTGAAGTCCACAGTAAAGTCTCATTGATGTCAGCAGGGCCAGGAACTGACAGTGGCGATTCAAGCACTGCTCTAGTCACCAGCCATGTCTCCAGTGAGCATCCTCGTACTTTGCACTGAGCTACCAAAGGGTCTGTGATGTCGAAGTGATTAGGCACAGTGGCATCTTCCCAAGAGTTGGAATAGTGGAGAGGGCTTGCTGTTGTGACCTGAGGTACTGTACAAGTGCTCTGAGAAGCATCTTGCTTGTCTCTTACCAATATTTTCAGGTTTTATGCTGCTGCCTTTGCACATATGGCATCCCACACACATATATGTCATATCCTTTCCACCACACCCAAATGTAAATGTGATGACTGGCTGAATTAGAAAAGAATTTTCACTAGAGAGCGCAAAGAAACGTATTCCATAATATCATTGCCTTTGAGGTACTTGATCAAGAACTTTAAGGCAAATTTAACATGAACAGCACAATTTAGAACTGCCATACATTTAGCTCAGAAAGTAACGTGCATCACACATCTAACTCTAAAGCTTGAAATAATCTCTAGAGAGTATTAGAAAAAACACTCAAGATCTTTTGCATTTAAAAGAGAGTCATGACACCAATCTGTCCAAGACTGAGAACCTGCATCAATAACAACATACTTTCCCTCTGTGACCACTCAGTATGATTTCCATACCAATTTCTGAGTTGGACCTATTTCAGGAAAATGTATGCTAGGAAACTTGAAACTCAGGACATCACTTTCTGGAGAAAGTAATCTCTCCAATACCTTTCCTGACACTGCAGATATTCATTGACCCAGGCAACGCATTTCTCCCTTGTACATGGATGAGGTTAAGTCCAGCATGGTGTGAAACGATCCTTCTGTTCTCTATAAAATTTAGGAAGAAAACGTATCTAGATTTGGGATGTTTCTCAGGGAATCTTAAAGTCTAAAGGAATTATTGCAAATAGAAGGTTTTATTAAAAAAGCATGTTTATTCATATTTAAACAGGAATAGAAATCTGTTTTGCAAAGTGTTTTGCAGAACGCTGTTTTGAACAGTCATTGTTTTAATTTGAACAGTAATTGTTACTGAAAATTGCTTTCTGTCCCACATTCACAGGTAGTATTACATTTCTGGCATTTTAAGCTGACAGCAAACTGACATATATCACTGGGGCATTTTTCTTCATTGCAAAGGATTCTGTTAGTGTATGTTCTCTAACCATCTATAAGACAAAGGCTTTGACAAAGACTATTTGACTTGTACTAGACATAAACCATCCTTCCTGCAACCCTCCTGCCAAGTGTCAGTGAGGGTAATGAGCACTCAAGTTCATTAGCAGCTCCTTACTTTCATATGATTGAAAAAGTGTGACTTAAGACCCCATCCAGAGCTGTGTTCCACACTTCTGGTTCTGAAAGGAGGAAAAAACCCAAACCTTGTTGATCTGTGAAGTTCTCTCACAAATGCAAGCTTCACATACTACAGTTACAGCACGTATTTTGTACAATTAAGTAGCACAGAAAACTGAATAACTTGGGTCGCTTGTTTGTACTTCTGAAGAGTATGTGAACTATTGCTGCCATGGAAGTTTCTTTAGGATTTTCTTTTATGTATAAATGCAGCTAGCACATACGTAGATGCACCTAAAAGAAGCACATATTTTGTACTCCATCTTCCCTTTGAAAGAGGCAAAAAAAGTTTCAATCCCTACAAGGCCAGGAATCAGTTCATGGTTCAGGGATTTATTTCAGCCATGCTATATTCAGTAATGGAGTGAGCACTGATAGGAATTAAATATTAGCATATGTTAGCTTTCAGGGATGAAACAGAGGAACAGGAGTTATGAGTAGCAAAGAAATGGAAACCAGTTACAGAAGTGCTGGCATCAGCCACAAAAGGTCAGCAATGGCATCTACAGCCAAGTATGTCAGTTGTAATACCCAAACGAAGCTGCTTAAAAGTCATTATGAATTGCCCCCAGATACAGTTTCTGAAGCTGCACAGTCCTGTTTCTCACTTTAAAATTAATCAGGACACTATTATTCCTGCTTTTAAAAAGTGTTATATACCCAGGTACTCAGCAGAGCTTTTTTATCCCAGGCAATGTCTGTTTGAGAGGAATATTAAAAATTTGCAACAGCACGTGTCTACTTCAGTGAAGGAGGTGGTGCCTGTCCATTTTGATATTCATACCATTTCTTACATTCATTTTGAGGGCAGCATAATTCATTGTGGCAGAATCACAAGGACCTACCTCCAGAAGGAGGATGCTAGGCGAAACTGAATGTCAACTTAACTGTGTAAGGCTGGTCTTTTTGACTGAACTCCCCCACTCAGATTTGAATTATTCAAAATCCTAAGCTTTCACCACTTTCCACAGGAAAGTGTATCACACCCTGATGGAAGTGACATCAATTATCTAAATATGTAATGAGACGTTAGAATATTTGGGGGAAAAAAACAAAGAACCACAAAAAACACAGAGGTTTTTGTGTAACCAAGTACTTAAACTCTACAAAAGAGAAGCTGCACAGATGGTTTGCAGACTTTTAGTCCCAGAGGTATAGCCTGGTTCATGTGAAAAAACACATATAGCATGTTAGTAAACTGATTTATCTTTGTTTAAATTCGTGCCCTTGTTATATGCCATTGAATTACATTAACAATTCCTATTTCTCATTGAAGCTTACGTGTCCATTACCATGTCTGTGACACTACAGCTGGTACGTTAGTCGTTGCGAAAACAACTCACCTAGTGACATAAAGCATGTAGAAGAAGGTATCTGTCAAATGGTTCACAAACCCAGACTGTTATGTTTATGTAACTTCATTTTGGGCTCTAAACCACTTGTATTCATATAGCATGTCTAAGACGCAAGTAGCACTAGTATTATACTCCTATGTACTTTACATTCAGGCTGCTTTGTTCTAGGTGACAGTTCATCCTCACTGTGAACGCAGAAGCCTGTAGGAGGAACTATAGTTTCTTGGATCTGGAGAGATTATTTTGAAAGGACTCTGTTGCTTGAAAATCTCCCTGTTCAGCTGATGAATCACTTCTTAAAACTGTTGGCACTAAGCACTGTTACCACCTTAGCTAGAGCTGTCTGCTGATACGCACCACACACACACACATATATATACACATACACAAAGGAAACAAAAAGAAACAAAGTATTTAGCAAAGGCAATGTGAATCCATACTTTAAAATTTTAAGTCAAGAAAAGACCTTCACAGACTGATAGCCAGAGTGCTTATTTTGAAGAAAACTCCTGAATTTGCCAGGTTTTTTTTGATTGCTGTGACCCAGTCAGACTCAGAAGAGAACTCTGGCCCAAAATGGAAACAAGGACATTGCTGAACATACTGGACTAGCAATTAAAACAGACTGGGACACTGAAGTTACACAGGGAGTTTACTGACCTCATACGAGATTATTTCTACAGTCAAACACATTCAGATTTTCAGGAGTTTCACACAACATTGGAGAGGATGTAATTTCCACATCTGCTGATACAGCGGATAAGGTCTGGACTTCAGGCGAAATTATTCACTGCTATCTTGATACATCACATAGAGATTTAAAAAAAATGCAGAGTAACAGCATGTAAACTCTCTGTAAAAATGAAGTGGCATTCCTCAGGGGTTGGGATTGGGACTGCTGCTGTTTAACATCTGGACAGGGACTTTTTACAAGTGCCTATACTGACAGGACAAGAGGTAACGTTTTTAAATGGAAAGAAGGTAGATTTAGATTAGATATAATGAAGAAATTCTTCACAATGCGGGTAGTGAGACACTGGAACAGGTTGCCCAGAGATGATGTGGATGCCCCCTCCCTGGAAGTGTTCAAGGCCAGGTTAGATGGGGCTTTGAGCAACCTGGCCTAGTGGAAGCTGTTCCTGCTCATGGCAGGGGGTTTGGAAGTAGGTGATCTTTAAGGTCCCTTCCCACTCAAACCATTCTATGAGGGTTTGATATTTCTTTCCACATCATACCCTGTACTGAGTCAGGATATGCTCCTCTTAACATGGTGGAATAAAATTTTAACCAGTCTTTCAAGGGTTGCTGGTAGAAGCCTGTGCCCTTTAGGGAAGTTGCCTCAGCTCATGGTGGGGTTACAGCAGGTGGAACAAGCTTATCTCCACATGGAGAACCAAGTTTCCACAAGGTTTTTACTGTTTGCTGACCTCACTCTCCCCCAGCACTTCCCATAGAGCACGAGGTGTTTTCAAGCCCACATGGCAGAGGGCCCTTCGTGAGGACCCTTCACCGAGCCACTAGCAACACTTTGCCAGGAAGGTGGCCTGCAGAGTCAGGGGAAGAAATCAGGTCTCCATTGCAAGGACACCTAACACACAGGCACCAACATGCTAACACCAGCCAGGGCTGAGCTCCCATGTGGCAAAGGCAGAGTTCTACTGAGTGGAAATGCACCACAGAACCCCCAATGCCAGAGTGTTAAAACTGAATTACCATCAAACAAAGTAAACGCTCTAATGTGGACAGCAATTAGTTGTTCAGAACTGATAACAGCAGACTCATTTCAGCCATTTCAACCCATCTGTCGAACATTATAGACCAACCACTGGAGTGTGATTAATATTTATGAGAGAGACAAACTTTTCCAGAAGGTTGTATCTCCAACAGAATCTGAACATTTCAAACATTTTTTTTGTAAATGCCTGAAGAAAGCATCAGTAATGAAGGGTCTGGTCCTGCTGCCACTGAAGTCAATAGCCAAAACCCTCCTTTCAACAGAGGGAGGACATGAGGCCCTTTGAATAAGCAGAAAAAAAACCCCAAAACAAATAACAGCTGGTAGAAATCATGCTGAACATAGTGATCTTTATACCTGTCAGTCAAAAAGGTCATTCAGTCCTTTTCCATTTTATATACAAAATTAGCCAACTAAATTTAAAATGCATTAACTTTTGAACTTTAGAGAAATAAGTTGCCAATTCCAGCTATATATATTTAAAAGAATTTTAAAACATTTTTATGCTTGGACTTATTCTTTTCAGTGTCCTAATATTAATCCAGGTTGGTGGTGTCAAAGCAAGTATGTCTGTACAAAAGGAAAATTTGTTTGTGTGCTAAACAAGAATCATTGGCATTTCTCAGTTAAAGTGCCTCTACTATGTGTTTTCTATGATCCAGAACCTGTTTTCTGCATGCTGGATAATAACTGGCTTGCTGAACATAAGAGGCTAAGAATTCAACAGTGATTTGTTGCTCAGCCTGTTGACTAGTATTTGCCTATATGAAGATGGGTAAAAGACTCACAAAATATTCTTTTTTTGACAGAAGAATCTGTGTAAATCTTAACGTTGATGGGGAGAGACCTTGCAAATAAGGAAAGAAATTATAACAGAATAATAGCAAAGCAAACTGCAAGACTATGGAGCCCAAAATTCTTTGCAGGAATTGAGACGTCTCCTCAGATCTCCGGTATCTATAGATCCACCCCTTCAATGGTAATAGNATAACAGAATAATAGCAAAGCAAACTGCAAGACTATGGAGCCCAAAATTCTTTGCAGGAATTGAGATGTCTCCTCAGATGTCCGGTATCTATAGATCCACCCCTTCAATGGAAATAACTTCATAAAATTTTGCCCCATCTTGTTGGGAACTATCACATTAAAGTCAGGAAACAAGGGGGGCAAGGATGACTCCAACAACAGGCATAGATTTTTGATCCTGGTGCCATACGTTTTGCAGCTGTGAGAAAGGGTTCAGCACTTAAGGGGGTCTTACCACTAGTTCTTGGCTTTTAATTTTGTACTTGCATTGCTACGTTGATTACTTGTTCTAAAAAACAATGGTGGTGGCAAGTGTGTGCATGTCATCTTTCTCAAAGTTTTTGAAAAGCAACAGAAGCCAATGTAGATTTCTTTATTTTTCCTATGAGTTTACCATATTTCATTAATTCCTCAGTCCTACAACTACGTGCTTTCCGAAGCTCTCATGTTTTGAAATAGCTCCTTTAATTTACTGTGTTTTGTTTAAGGACACAAAATGAAACAATTTGGCAAGTATAGCACGCTAAGGGTTTTTGCAAAGTTCAGATATAAGAGCATGTCTATCAATTACACATTTCTGCAGAGCAGAAGTTGAATTGCATTCATCCGTAACCAGGTTTAGTGAGATCATTTAGATACACCACTTGCACTATAGAAGGAAGCACTAACTCCTTTCTGTAATCATTCATTTATGCTCTGATTTAATTGTAATAATTGTTCTGGAACATCATCCTCCTCATCCTTCAGAGCTGCACTCCTGTCCGCACATGTAAGTGCATGAAGATGGATATTCTTCTACATAAGACACGCTAGCAGAATGAGACCAGAAAAGAAAAACTATCATTCTGGAAATTCATATTCTCGTAATGAACGCAATATAAGCTGGCCAGAATAACAACCAGTTGACTTGTGCTAGACAACGTAATAACAAAACAATTTTAAAACAGTCTTTCCATGCAGCACAAAATGCATGTGTATGCTATGTATTAATTCTAACTCACTCCACATTACAAAAATGTGGATAGCTCAAATTCTGAGGTTTTGTTTGCATTATTTACATGCCTTTAGAGCCACATAACAGTTAAAACCTGTTTCCTGAAAGTTATTAGATATACAGCTATATTACTACCAAGTATGAAATGAAAGGGAAAAAATAATGTAAACTCAAATGTCAAATTAAATACATCTCCTCGGTGATGCAAAGCCAGATGAAAAGGGTTGTGGTTTTTTTTTTTTTTTTTTTTAACACAATAATGTTTAACTATTTCAGCTGGGGAATAGAGTCATGGCACTATACCCAAATCTTTCCCTGGAAAACATTTATGTGATAGAATTATTCCTTTGAAATGGTGATAATGCTTACAAGCAGCTTTGATTCACATTGAATAACAGTAGAATAGCTAAAAGCAAAACCTGACCTTTGCTAGTTTCACCCAGCAGATCTCACTCTGCTTCCAGAGTCTCAATAGCATCTGTACAGAAGAGCCGTATCCTTCATGCACTGGGCATCTTGGTAGCCCAGTGGACCTGGGTAATGTTCAGGTGAGCAAATCATTCTACCACCTTAATGGGAGGCACATTTATATTGAAGATATTACTTGAGGATGTTACTGGATTACAAGCTAATCAAACCACTTCAAACAGATTGAGAAATGTTGGCAAACAAGAAACAAACACTCAATTTTTTCCCTTATCAGTGATGGGATACGTAGGTGTAGAGCTGGTGCTCACTGCGCTAGCTGCTTGCCCAGCCACTGAAAAATGCCCCATTTGTGAGCTTAGATGCACCATGCTTTCAGAAAGGTAAGTGGCACATCCTTTTTATGTATGAGTGAAGGAAGCCTGCACTTGTGTCAAACTCAGATGTCACCCCTTGCTGAGAGAGTTGCTGTGAAAAATCTTTGAGCAGGAAGCACCTTCGTGACAAATGTGTGGGTGAAGGAAACAAGACGTTGCACTGAGGAAAAAGTCAACAGCCTGAGTAGTTTGAGATTTACCAGCGCTGGGCACAGTGCAGCTGGGGCTGAACTCCAAGCCCCTGCAAAGCCACTCCTCTGCCTGCCCATGAGGTTGCCCCAGCAGCTACCATCAGCCATGCTCTTACGTGCGCTCACAGCTGCAACGGCAGCCAAGGGGTCTGGGAAACTCTGTGGCTGCTCGTTGGGTTAATTTTGCCAGAATGCTCTTCTCTTCTGAAGCCCTTCTACTTCAGTCCTGCATCCAAATTTGTAAAACAAGACACAGTGAAGTAACTGAGTGTTCATGAAGTTCAGGGAATGGAAAACACATACAAAAAAATAATTACTTCCCTCTCTTAATAAGGGAAAACATTGTTTCATCCTATTTTTCTTTGATTTCATCCTATTTTTCTTTGAGTTCAGTCCTAAAAAAAAAATGTTCAAAGTGCTTTATTTAAATTAGACTCCCATAACCACCTCTTTGAATATTTTCAAAACAAGTTTCATACTAACATACCGGAAAAACCCCTCAGATAGGAATAAATTTCAAGTACTACAGCCATGGTTGGTCATGGAGGAAGTTAAGTAGCCTTGATTCAGATTCATGGATGAGTGCTCTCCTCCAGATTTTCTCCAAAGAAACTGAGAAGCAAGGAGTTGTGGAAGAAAACTTTTCAGCTACGAACGCTTCTCCCCCTTTCCCTTTCTCTGTATATCTCAATCAAACAACATATCACATGTTTGCAATAGCTTTCATTATAATAACTTGCTTTGCTTTCAAGTGAAATATCATTATTCTTGTTTTTAGATCTGGAAATTGAGTCAAGGACTCATCTGAAAACAGAAGGGCCAAGCACAGGATGAATCCTACATTAAAAGCCTGACAAACATTCATGAAGTTAAATCAAGAAATTTGTTTTCCAAGTTGGAATTAGCATCACCCACATTTATATACTTAATAGAGAGTGAAAATTTACAAAACTCTTTTGAACAAAGAATAAAACTTCATCAAGAAACAAGTGACACTGATTCATTCACCCTTCTCACCCAGTAGGATTGGTTTTGTCTTTATATTTTTTTATTTACTAGGATCTAAATACTTTCTATGTATTTCTGCAAATATGTCTTACTTCATAACAGCTTTATGAGTGGGCACAAGGCAGATACATTGCGTCCAAAATTATTAGTTACATCCCTACATGAGATGGTTGCCCCTGCAATCAGTAGATAATCTTCCTGTAAAGGCATGTTTTCTGTAGACAGAAAAACAGTTTAAAGTCCTAATGAACACTTCACATTTCTAGAATATCATAGTCCATCTCCTGATCCATAAAGAAACTATCAATATTATCAAAACTACGCATTACCAGTAGTAAATTATATTCAAGCCAGTGTATTTACAATTGAGTATGTTCTAAAATAATATAGTTTATCAAATGCAATTAGAAGTACGCCTCTAATATTTTCTACCTATTGATTTCCTCAAATCTGACAAAAGATGTTTGTAGGTATAGATGCGTATACTACACATCTATATCTAATCCTCAGAATGAACTTTAATACATAAAAATACATGTCATATCATTACAGGAAACTGGAAACACTGTGTTGGTGACAACTTCACTATCCTATGACGTGATTTCAAAAAGTTACCTAAAATGGGAAACATAGAACTTTTGCCCCAGTATCATGACTGCCATGTTCTTGATTTATATAAACATGTGACATTCTCAAATGCTCTCCCCTCCATAAAGCCATCCACGGCCAGCTGGGTGATGTTAACTAAGAACTAATCAGAAACATCTGCTTAGTGTGCATAAATGTTGCTTTTATTCCAGATTTTCCTAAAAGAAAATATACTGTCAAGATACATGTACATATTTTAGTCATTCTTCTTTCTTAAATTTTTTTTCTTCTTTTTAACCACACAAACCCATTAATATACTTCCATCTATAGAGGCACGTATTATTTGATCTGACAGAAAGACTAACAAGCATGCTATGTTTGAGTTTTACTTTGCCTCTTCTAGCACTTAAAGAGGTCAAATCCCTTGTATCAATTTGTCCAGGTTGACAACATGTTTTTTGTTGCTGCCAGTCCTCCCGTGGCATTGCGGTCCATGGGAAGAAGAGTTGACCTACCGCCTACACCCAGCACATGCTTCTCAGCACCACTTAAGGTGCTCAGGTGTTTTAAAGAAAGTAATCAATGATTTTTGAAACTCAGCTTAGGAATGAAATGCAGAGTAACACACTGCATCAAATACAAACTCCTAATTTCTTTATCTTAACGTATGACGCTTTCCTGTTGAGGACTAGACCAGGTTCAGCCTCAGGCTACTATGAGCTACCTTCTGGAGACACCCAACCCTATAGGAAAGGTGCAGTAGTACCCAAATGTGACCTCCCTGTACCTACTCGGTATAACTGTAGGACTCCTTAATGGGCTGATTGAAGTCCACAGTGCAGTTCGCATGTGGCTGCTGTGATGACAGTGCAGAGTGTGGGCTTTTTCAAGATTGACTCATCAGCTATTTTCATGAGTCCAAAATTCACATAGACAAGTTTTTATTAAACTTTTACTCCTTGAGAAGCTGGAGATTTTTGTCTCTTGCAACCAAAGAAAGTATGTTAAAGTGAAGTCTAAACCTTTCCATCTCTATTGACCATTCCTGTCATGAAACATGAAAACATAGTAAAGAGTGAGAAACATATTCAGGAAGACCTCTTCCAAGCAGCTATCACATGAGCCGTGCTGCAATTCTGTAACACAGAGTGTGTTACACAGTATCTTGTACTACTTGTTTAGAAAGAAAAAACGTTTTTATTAATGGTTTTGCTGATGCGCAAAGCCAAGTTGCATTTGCATCATCATCAAAGACCAGGCTGCCGAGAGAGACACTGAAGGGAATGTGATAATATGTTATTTGCTAAAATTTCACCAAAGTTAACACTGACTAACTTAAATATTAATTTAGAGCAGGTGTGATCTACTAAACCTCTTTCACCACATTTCATTTCTGAAGGTGAACCTTAACTTGTGCTGTAAGAGCAAAAGTGTCCTTTCCACAAGAAGTGCACAGGAAGGAATACAGTCTCCAGCCACTGTTGGAAGAAACTTGGTAAGATTTTCCTTACTAAGGAAAACTTGGTAAGACTAGAGGGAAAATGGATTTCAGGCAGCTGAACAGCAGGATGACAGTTTTGGAGCATGATTAGAGGACCCACAGCTGCTTCTCCCACTTCTGTTGCTTTTTTTTGTTTGTTTTTTTGAAACTCTTCACCAAGACCTCGTTACCTTGCTTGAGATTAGTAGTTGACACTGACACTGTTTCACAGAGGTTTCACGCAACGCACATGAGGAAGAGAGCGGCTGTTTTCTGCACATCCCTGTCTTGCTGCTGTGAGTAGCAGCAGTGTGACCGACTGGGTGTACCTGGCAGCCCGCGGCTCACTCGCTCTCACAGTGACACTCCACAACACCACCTTCTTCCTTAGGAAAGGGGAATGTTTGCTTCATCCTCCTGACAGTGGTTAGCTTAGGCCCCAGAACATAGTTAAGGGCTAGTACTACACAGGTATTACTTTTACATGTTAGGAAATAATAATAATTCATTTATAAAAATATCTAAATCTTTCCTGATGCAGAAGATAATTTTCGTTTACTAGGGAGTTGCACTGAATGCAAAATTTTGCTGGGGGAAAGGATATAAAATACTACTATAGGACTTCAGGGCTAGTCAATATTCTGAATTTGGTAAAGTCTCTTTCTGCCTATTGATGGCACACAATAAAAACTCAAACCAAAGAGCTATCACAGATACATCAGAGGCTTTGCAAGCTTTAGGGTTGGGACTTCTAGAAGGAAGCTTGCTTACAGTACAAAAAGGCAGCAAATCTACTCCTTTGAAATTCAATGATATCAACTTCCTCTAAAGAGCATAGGCCACAATTTTAAAGTGTTGTGTCTGAATGATTTAGAAAAGTCATCCAACAAGCTTGCTAAAATCATTCTGTTGAGAGGAATTTTATACATGCAACGCAGTACATTTCTGATGCACTGGATATTTTCTGAATGCTCATTTCTAGTAGGAAATTAAAAAAAAACCCCACCACACTAAAACTTTGAAAGAGGACATCAAGGGCCACATACCGATCCCCTGAAAGCACAGCAATTCTCCCACAGATATCAACAGGATGAGAATTTGGCCCTATATGAAATGTATTTCACACTTCCAACAGCTCGGGAACATTATCTATATTCGGTGAGACAGCACTGTGAATACACTTCAGTACCACAGTTTGCATGAAATCATCAGCCAAAATTAACTAACAAGACTGTGAAAGAAAGTGAACATGTGTCCAGCTGCTTACTCTTTCCATTTGAACTTTACTCGGTGCATTCTCTTCAGTCAAATCAATTAATCAAGCACTGTAATTTGAACTGCAGGAAAATGTATGGGGAGAATTTATACACGGGGTGTCTGCTATCAGAAAGGGCCATTCACGAAATGAGTCTTGCTGAACCCATCTCTCTGTAATTCTTAGAAACCAGGGTGTGCGATGATGATTTAGTAAACATCTGTGACTCGGTGTCTAAAGCATAGTTATGACAGCCTCTGGGAGAAGTGTTACTAACTGCTGTGCCGCAAGTATTCTCCTGGCCAAAAGATCACATGCTGAGTCAAACACCATGGGAAAAATTAATGATCTTCCATGCTTCCATGGCTTGTCCTTTGCAGTCCTAGCCCACTGGTTTGTACATGTCATCGTTAAAGCTTTGTTTACCAGCAGCTTTAAACGCTCACGTTCGACAACTCAAGTCTGACGGTACATTAGAGCTGCAGAAGCAGAGCACAAAGCACATTCAGGTTTCAGTGTGTTCTTAGGAGTCGCAAGGGTTTGTGACTGTGCCAATAACATCTCCCACTTCCTGACACGGGCTCAGCACCACTTTGTGGTAAAACAAACTGTGTATCCTTCTCTGGAGACTGATTACCAGGTGAGGACAGTCAAATCACATATTGTCTTAATCACTCCAGCCCTTTTGCCCTGGCATATGATCTGCTGCCCCGGGTGTTTGCAGGACAGCACGGGGCTCGCTCTGCCAGCGACACCTGCACAGGTACACCTGCACTGCAAATAGCGCAAGGAAAAAACCTCCCGTTTCAAAAGTATCCACAGCAGACCCCTTCGTAGTCTCTGTTCAGCTTGTACTACTGAGGAGATGAGTCTCTTCTACGCTCCCAACCCATACACAAGCAAAAGGGAAAAAGCCCACATCATTTAATAAATGGTAAGGCTAACATTAGATACTACAGGTAAGGACACTTAAGGATTCAGAAAAACTAAGTTTTTAAGTGAATGAAAGTGCATCTTACAAGATAACTATGTAATGAGAATGCTCACGTACAATCTGTAATTTGATTTTAAAAATCATAATAGATATTTTACTAAAAGGCTGTGGTAGGAGTATTTTTATCCTACAACATGTTGCACATGCAGGTCAGCACGTCAGATACAGCAAGACCGAAAACCAGTCTATGGCTTTGTGCAAGTCACACATGGCAACGACAGTCTCTGCAGTGTTGTCATACAAGCAGCAGTGAATCTCAAAACGACTTACAGCTATACTGCTGTAAGTGTGACTTGTCAAGCACCATGCTAATAAACAGAAGTCAAGTCAGCACAACCTTGCCCTTTGTGAACAGCAAGGCGCCACGTCCTCACCAATGTTTTAAGGAAACTCTGCTGTTGGTATTTCGCACAGCAGTGCTGAGCCTGCTTCCCTGCGCTTGACGACAAGCAACACAACCTAAAATCTGCAACCACAGAATTGGTTACCTCAAGTAACTAAAAAGCAGGGAGCATGAAATCCATATATTTGCAGTCATTACAGTTAATCTTATTTGTCACTTGAAGAAAGTCAACTTAGATTAAAACACTGTATGGAAAAGAGTAGGCCATTTTAGGTATACGTCAATCCAACTTTTCCATAACATGCAGGACTGGCAAAGTCTGGTTTCCTACAAATACGTGCTCTACATCTTTAGTCATTCCCAGACTCAGCTTTGTCCCCCAACACCTCTTTCCTTTCAAAAGCTGTAGCTGTCGAGTTGGCAAGCGACACGTGGATTGTGGCTGGACAGAACCAGCTCTGTCCATCAGTGAGACAGTAGCTACCTCTCTTAACGGGTAAGCAGTCACCACTGCATCTTTTCTAATTTTGCATTTCATTTAATTGTTCCTCAGATTCGTAAATCTTGTGCAAGCATCCTCTCTGAGATCTTCAGCTTTTTGTCAGCTTGGTTCAAAATGGGCCAGTGGGTACAAAAGCGTGTGTGTGGGCGAAGACAAAGGGAACTGGCAGGGACAGGCAAGTGCTGCTCTTCTAAAAAAAAAAATTTAAAAAGTCTTAAAAGGCAAAAAAAGAACAAAAGTCTTGGCAATAGGGCTCACTGTATCAGTATACGGGACTAAAGCGTGAACTCAGCCTTCTGCAAGTTACAGAAGAAAGTACTGTGATGGTCTTGTTGTGATCTTTCTTGGATATTTGCCTGTAACATAACTATCCCATACAGTTTGGCATATGTTTTCTTGCCAATCTTTATAAAAGAGAGTGCTACTGAGACAGACCAATCTTCCCCAGCAGGACAAGGCTGGGAAACACAAAAGCACAGTGCCCAACTGCACTTGCTCGCTGCGCTTGTGAGCAAAAACTTGCACAATTTATGAAAAGGTGAGACAACTGTGGTTTTTTTTTTATTTTCCAAGCTGTCACTTGCACATTTGCACTAAGACTGCCCTTATACGGTGTGAAAAAAAGTGTTAACTGAATAACCCCATAAGAGGCTAGATTCACTGGTGTGATGCAACTGACTTGCTGCAACTATTTACAGCACTCAGATGATGCAAAGCAGCTGCAAGCCTGACTTGGAGTGTTAAAACTGAGTTTATGGCCAGTCTACATTACCAGAGCTAAGCTGCCGGAGCTTACCAGTGAATCTTCCTCTCTTTTTCTTTTGAACTTATGCCCAATTGTTTCTTAATTAATCATCGTTGTCCCGTACAAACAGTCCTCCTCCCCTTTTTATATCTGATTTTCCCCAAAATTCAAACACTTTCTTCCCCCTCTCCAAATCAGTTATTTTCAGACAGCTCTTATTTACTTACCTTGCATAATCATTCCTTTATTTTCCCAGATCAGCTGGACTTTTAATCATTATTATTAAACTTAGTTCTTTTTAGGCAAACTCCCAGTGACTCAGTACTATTTTACAGAGGTGAAGATCAAGTAAAAATAACAAGGCTAAATATACTTGACTTTGGATTCATTAGTTAAGTCTGTAGTGACGTACTGCAACTCCAGTGTGTAAAACTACTTGTGATCTAAAAGCAAAAAATAGTTGATCGAACAGGATTATTTCATTCTCAAACCTTGAGGGGGGATGTATTCATGATTCTGCAAGTGAAAAAAACGTTTTTTCATTCTTAGATTATCAAAGTGAAGGCATCCCGTATTTTAGAACGACCTATATCTGAATATGTACCACAACATATATTCTGGTCTTTACCAAGGTACAAGGACTCTTTGCAGCAAGTATTAAAAAGCTAACAAGCGCTATGGGGTTTTATTTCGAAATCTCTTCAGGTGGTTTGTGTTTGGGGTTTTTTTAAACAAATTATTTTTCTTTCCTTAAGTCATAGGTAAAAATGATCTCCTTATGAAGTTTCAAGTTGTAGGAATCCTGTGTCTACTAGCAATGCATAACTACAGTACAGTGGATGGTTAATTAGTTTCACTTCAGCTTTTAGTAGTCTGGTTTTAACTGTCTCTCACATCAATAAGATGTTTGCCACGATGATCATGAGCAGCACACCACAACAGAAATCTTTCAGCACTCCTGTTGACCTAATTCTTCATTTTTCACAGACTGTCATCAAAACCACAGTGAACACAAAATGACTGAGCATTGTCATGTCTACCGATTGCCTTCTCACTTTAGTGCAGTTTGATCTCTTTGCTTTGCTATGTGCTCAAAGGGGAGAAAAGAGATTAATTCTTTTGAGAGAAACCAGATCAAGAGCATGAAGTCTTCATTTATAGACCGTGAAGGTGGCAGCAGAGCAAGCTATCCCAGTCTGCTGCTCCAAAATGCATTAGGCTTCTCTTACAAGGGAATGCTTCTTGAGTTGAAAGGTTACTTCAGATTTCCCTAGCTGATATGCAGCCTGTGACGTGCACTCCTAGCACCCTGAAAGCAACTGCTGTACTTTGCTGTTGACTAGAAGAGCGCAGGGTTTTGCCACTACTCCTGCCACACCTGTCAGTGTTACCCCACAGGGATAAATGATTTTTAAAAAATAGATTAAGTTCTCCACTTCTTGCATCCGGCTGTGGTTAATAGTTTCTCTATGAAAAATAATTGTCACCAGCAAACTGACCTGAGTAACCTCTTAAACCTATAACCTACTGAAAAGATGAAAGGGGTTTTTTTAACTTTTTTTTTTTTTTACATACTGAAACCAGTTAACAAAGGCAATTAATACTGTTAGAGGTACACATTAGAGAAAAAGCTAGTATATAAAGGGGAAGATTAAGGAAGTCAGGCTAAACTCATATGGTCAAATTTTCTTTTGCCATGGGTTATACTACACTTTCTCATCTAATATAAGCTCTCATCTCTTGCATTTTTTTTTTCTCATTCGNGAAACCAGTTAACAAAGGCAATTAATACTGTTAGAGGTACACATTAGAGAAAAAGCTAGTATATAAAGGGGAAGATTAAGGAAGTCAGGCTAAACTCATATGGTCAAATTTTCTTTTGCCATGGGTTATACTACACTTTCTCATCTAATAGAAGCTCTCATCTCTTGCATTTTTTTTTTCTCATTCATTCATTTGCAAAGGAGAATAATTAATTATCCTTTGTTCTTTCTGTGTGGAGCTTTTTACACCTTACATCCTCTTTGGCAATATTGCCTTCTTCCTCTAAGTCCCGACACAGAAGTCAGTGTTTTAGGAAGTCCAAAAACCAAACACTTACGTTCATTACAAAGCGAACACTGCCTGTTTTTAAAAAAACAAACAAACAAGACCCACAACATACAAGAGCTGAACAACCTGATTTTGCTCAAAAACGGTAACTCATCCCTCCCACTTAGTACAGACTCAGTAGATTTTTCTAGGATATAACAGAGATGCTACCTAAATAACAAGTTGTAGACCCATATAACACTTTACATGAAACATTGCCTTTGATAGCAAAAGGCTTACAGATAAGTAGTTAACAGTGTAACTTCAACTCCTCTGTTGTTGTGGGAACAGCACCTACACACACCTGACTTCATATCAGCAACTCTTATTTACCTCTAAGACCTGCCTAAGTCTACAGTGTTTGGTTTAGCATTTGCTGCTAAACTGGAATGAAATAAAATTAGCAATTACCTGTACCATACGCTGAGATCATCCGTGAATTGTATTTTAAAGAAATTATTTCAAATACTAATACCAGCAGAAAGGGTTACCTCAGTACAGTGTTATTCTGTTCTTGTATGATAAACTATGTAACACACATTTGTACGTAAATGGATGTTAAAGATGCTTTCCATCCATGGATTTACTTAATTATGCACATCAGATAATGGCAAAAGCCTCAGTAAAAAATAAACTCGTATGCTTTTTCTTGAGAGCCTAGGCATGGAAGCCTGACATGGTAAACCACAAATCGCTAATGCTGTGCTAGAGAAATACTGGAAGTATTTAAGGTGGTAGCAGCTATACCTGGTAGCGTTCCTTCGCGTGCATACCAGCCATCTGCAGAAGCTGTTTTGTGTTTTACAGACTTCTTTCTGCTCTACTCAATTTTGATATGTCAGGGAGATAAGATGCAGGCCTGTTCTGTCTTCTGAAACCAGTTAACTGTTAACATTTAATGTGTTAAAATAGTGAAAAAAAGACTTTCATGTCAGTCTACGTACTCAAGAATTGTTATTGATACTATTTCAATTCCTTAAAAACGCACATGAACTTATGGAAATTCCTTGCCCAAACCGATTGAAACGTGACTTTTCAAGGTACAGTTAGCACCTTGTTTGACTACTGAAAAGCCCTTGGATACATATGCATAGTTTCACATAGTTTTTTTTCTTTAGTACTCCATTTTGAGCATTTTGTCATGATCTTACTTCCCTAGTGAAGTTAGATGTTGTTGAAGTCTTACTCCTCATAGCTTGCAATTCATCAGCCCATTCTCTTCCAGCGATACTCTTTTGGAAGAGCCTCTTTACCGGCTTGTCTAATTCACATTTTTCTTCCCACCTTATTGCCCTTCCCCCCAAAAGGCAAGCAGTGCAAACTGAAAGAATAATGATATGAATTCATATATTTTGGTAGCATCAGAGGAGAAGTGCCACACGTGCAGACAAATGTCATCTTCCTCCCTAGCATCAGTCTGAAGAACTGCACACATTTTTCTGGTGTTCCGTGTTGCAAAATCTACTCGTACAGCCTACAACAGGAAAATATAGTATGAGGGGGGGGGAAAAAGAAGCAAAGATTGCACTGAAAATGGTATGTGAAGCTCTGCTGAAACTAGCCAATAATAAGATAACTTTGAAAAAAGTAGGGTAGGATATACTCAACCTCTAAAGAGTTTAATAAGTTGTCTAGCCCCATTTCTGCTGTCGGTTACTCTGGTGTATATGGGGGATCAACACTTTGAACATCGCGGAGCTAACTCCAGATTTATACCTTGTGTAACAGAGAGCAGAAAGCAACACAGCAAATATGTGGAAAGGAAAGGATATTGCCTTTCTTATCCAACGTTATTTCAAAGTTTATGCTTGCAACTCCACAGAAGTCCATTAAAAACCTCTAAAAATCACAGTCCTTGCTTTAGGACTGCAATAGTTGACTTCAGTTATATTGTAAATAAAGAGCCTTGAACAGTAAATCTCTTCATAATCAATGGCTTTGGTATATGCCCAAACAAAACCTCCCCACACCTACTTAAGTTCAACTGTAATTTTTACAACACGTCCCTTCCCCCACTCTACACTTTCAGCTGGCAATAACATAGCAGTCACACTGCTTGCCTTATCATGCAGCCAGTTGTCTCCTCCAAACCCCAGCAGTAGTCTCAGCATCACAAACGCTTCACTCATCTTTCACTAAAGTCAGCAAGCCTGCTGCGGCTTTCGAAATTAAGCAAGACTGTAGGTACTGGTAAAATTATAACATGCAAAAACCAAATTCAGGGAGAACTTCAGTCATGAGTGCATAAAGCATCATACTTTGCATCAAGAGTTGCCAAGAGCATCTTTTCTAGACTACGCGCTCTGATCTTCTGAGAAGGCCAAGGAAGTCCTTTGAAATTGGGCTGAGGAGTACATGAAAATTTAGCGGGTCAGGTTTTTTCCTTGGCATTTCAACACAGGAAAGGGTATTTTTCTTACACCAGCACCATAGAAATGCACAAACGAGAAATCTCAGTGATGTAAGGTGGCGGGAAAATATCAACGTTTTCTGTGCACTTTTTTCCCCTTACTGGAATTTCTAGTTAATATTTCAAAAATGTTTCTTTCTTGAACAAGCACCCAGTTGAGACATGGATATTTACATATGCAGGAATTTTGAACTTAAACGATTCTATGAGACCAATAATTTTGTGTAGGCGCGCAAATACTATTAGGAACATACATCCATCCTTAAAAATTTATTTCAGTCACTTCATTAGTTGCTGGTATCATCATGTGTTTGGCAGCAAGCAGGGAATCACAGCAAAGCCAGCGACCTCATACAAGCAGTTGAAAGTTGGATGACCAAATAGCTGTCGTTGTAAACACAAGTTAAAATTTTTATGATATAGTTGTGTAAGGAGAAACAGTCACTCCTTCAAAGGACAAAAACCAATCTAAATAAGACCACACAAAGACTGGGGAAAATATTATGTTTGTATGTAACTTGCTCTTATCATATAATCTGCTAAAAAATAGTTAGCAAACTAACATTTACAACAATAAAATTTTCAAGGATTCAGTCATATTTTAAATGTAGATGCACATAGCTGCAGTTGGTCAATCTGCATTTGCTCACAGAAGAATTTTGTGCCTTCATCATCTTCACAGATGTCTAAGGCCTCTCTGTTTTGACGAGTATCTGCAGCTAAACACAATCCCAAAGTTTTGAGGACCCAGAAGTGAACAAGCCAATCTTCCTTGGGGTTGGCTTTGTCAAGCTTTTTACTTGAAAATTTCAGTTTGTGATGCATTGGTGAATGTCTAAAAAAAGTTGGTGGGATTTTTGTTAACATGCAATGTTAACACCCGCTGTTAAAAAGGAAAGAACTATGAAGGACATACCCACCTATTGCTTTATGGTTCCTTTATAACAGGAGCCTGGTTTATCTCAGCACAACTTTGGTATCCTGTTTGTAATTACAGTGACATCTCTGTGGGATTCATGTAACAGTACCAAGAAAACCAAGTATCTGAAACACCAGTTATGCCATTATTTGGCTCATTTGGATTATCGAACAGTCCCACCTTTTGTTAAGATTATTGATAACACTTATTTTTACTAAGTTTTTCCCAGATTTTGGCTAGTTTGATGAGCAATTCTGGCAATATCGTCACCTGCATTATGACAAAAAGAACATTAATCTGAATGAATTAGCAGAGCCCAACACTCTAACAAAACCTTGCACTATAAGTGCAACATCTTGCTGCTCTGAGGGTACATCTAACCCTCTCTAGGGTTGCCCAGTTTTCAAAAAGATGAGTCATATGGGGAAACGTGTGTGGGGAGGAAGAAAACGGTACCTTGGCTCTTGTGGTTTTCAGCCCAGGAGATGTGACCCGTACTGGTTAGTTAAAAAAAATTACTGTTTATTTTTAGGTTTGGGTTTTTTTTTTTTTCTTTTTTTAAGTATGGCAAAAACCTTGTTTTCAGTAGGTTTACTCTCGCTCGCCTCACCCAAAACATTGCATGTGTGATTTAAACAGTTGGGGAAACTTTTGCATATTATTCATAACAAATAGGTTAGTTCAGCAGCCAAAAGATTTTTGTTTCCTTGAAAGGAATTTGTGTACAAAAATATTATACCACAGAGGTATAATCAGATCAGAGGATGGGGAGGAAAATGACAACATCAAAGATTACTGAAAATGACATTGAAATCGAGAAACCTGTAATTATGAATCACAAGTAGCACACATTGAATCCTCCTCCATGTGATTTGCAAGGTGTTTAGGAGCTATAGCTAGGGATAGAAAGGTGTATAGGAACTTAAAGTCGAAGTTGCGATTCACATAAATTGTCTTCTGCACAGTGACATGAATGAGTACAAATGCTTCAGTAGTTCAGTGCTATTCCCTATTAGACAGTAAGAATAGATAGAAGGATAAAAAAGCACATGCAAAGAGTAGTTGTACCTTGCTTCCCTCTTCACAATTGACAACAAAATTCTGCTTTTAGGTGGATGTTTCTGAGCATCAGAGATCTGGTTTAAGTGTTGCCTTGAGAACTTTATAGCAATGTGACTCAATCTTGTTAGGTATGTTTTCACTAACTTTGTCATGTACTCTCCTACCTTTTAAAAAACCCAACCAACCACCACCATGAGATTTTCAGAGATTTATCTCAAACTATGATTTCTATGGTAGAAGTTAGATACCTATTTCATGTAATACTACATAAGGTTTTCCAGTGATGTATGCTTAAATGAATTCAATGAAAAGCAACTTCTGTGGTGCAGTAGAAGCACTGCCTGAAACACAGGCAAACCACCTGAAACATGAAAAAGTTCAAGCAGTAATAAAAAGCTCCATTAACATCAGCTAATAATACACTGAGGTATTGAGTAATACATCAAGTCATAAGAAGAATAAACATAGATTAAGCATAGTCTTTAAGCCTAACAACATCATGCTTCAAATTATAATGCAGATAAACAAACACCAGAGCTCAATCACAGGCTACTTTATCATTTGTTAAACCGTACTAAACAAAATGTTCCTTGTGTGGAGCAAGGCAGGCAGCAGGTATTCCAGGCACAGCCGTTCAGATGTCTCTACGAGAAAGTTTCATTCTACACAAGCCAGCATACTAGGGGTTTTTGTTGTTGTGAAATACCTCTTTTCATTTACCCTTGCTAAATATTTATTGATGGAGAAGACTTGAGCCACATGTGACCACTCAAGAGGCAAAGTATTGGCACTAATCACATATTATGCTTTATTCCCCGAATAGAAACCCACAGTTTTCAGCATTTGATAAGGAACGCCACTAATATTAAAATTGTGTATTCAAAGCATTTTGTTTCCATGCACTATTAAATCTCCTGACTGTGCATGAAGCCATTACAGAACAGTTCTGCCACTGATGTCAAAGCAAGGACTCTTACCTAGTAGTTTCCACAGTAATGTTCACATGGGAAAAGTGTTTGTCCCTTTACAAAGTCTGCAAGGCACCAACTAGCTCACATGACAGAGACATCACTGTAGGCCAACTGGACGAAAAAATCTGATGCAACCATAAGAGAGGAGAGGCCACAACCACCCTCTCAGCTGTGTAAATTCAGGGTTGAAACTGAACACAGGCCAGTGCAAGGTGCCGCATGAGTTAAACTGACCTAACAGATATGAAACTGGCGGAGTTTCATAACCTAAGATTAATCTAAAGGTTAAAAAAAGTAGCAGACAACAAACACTTCCAGTTAACAGCTACTTCTTATCACGGTTGTCATCTGAACTCTAGGAACTCGGAGAGATTTAGGCACAAATGCAGCAGGTAATGTTATATGTATTTTGTGCAATACCTAAGGGATGTTTCCTCATCAGCTTTCATGCTAATTTGAAACATTTACAGGGTCGTCCAAGATGAGCGCTGGGGAAAGCATGCTTTTAACCATTGCATATTGGCTCTGAAGAGTCAGCCTTCTGCATGACCTCTCCTTTAAAGCCCATCTCCACCGAGCTTCTCAGCTTTGGGGAGCACTGGGAGTCAGCCTCCGCAGTAGCCTGCTCTCCCAGGTAGGGAAATTCATACTTTGTTCCTTTTTGCTTCCGTGAACTTTCAAAGAGGGAGATCCCTGCAAGTGTCTCTAAAACTGTGGCACCGTTTTCCTTCTAATCCTCCCCTTCGCCTTAATGGCAATAGAAAACCTTAAGCCAGGCTACCCATGGATGAAGCCTGCTTTATTTTACTGACCTGTGTCATTTTCTAGCTGACTGCCCGTCCTTTCTTCGTACTTGTGAAAGGGTTGCCTTATCCTGCTGGCAACAAACACTTAAGAAACCTCCCAAACAACAAATGAAGCCCAGAAGGCTTAGTAGTTTGATTTCATAGGTGGAAACTGGGCCCAGTATGCAAGTTACTTGGTTTGTAGATATTATACATCAACACGGGAGTCCAAAAAAATTTATTTTTTTTTTTTAGAAAAAGAGCAAAACAGGGGTTTTTAGACACATTTGAGAACTATACTTAAAACAGAAGTGCTATTGCAGCTTTGCTATCCAGGCAGCTGCATGTCTTCCAGTAATTGAATGTTAATACAGTATTTATGACAGATACTGATTAAAGAAAACAATCAAACTTTATTCATTCTCCAACAAGCAGCTGGTTCTAAACACTCAAGTCCTCAGTTTGACTTTGGAAAGATACCTGTGCAAGAATACCAGGTATGGCATTTTTTGAAAGATACAGAGATGGAAATAGGAATAATTACAGTGAAAAAACTCCCTAGAAGTGCCGGAACAATGTTTTAGGCAGTTTGCCAACATTATGACCATAAACTAGTGACCATGACTTTTGATTACTTAAATAATAAACACAGTCAGCATATTACAACTACTTTAATTGAACACAAGATTATCATCTTTGCTTCTCCAGAAAAAGCACACACAGAAACTACGGTTTTTAAATAAATGACCTTAATTTACATATTGGCGAAAAAATAACTCCTGCTAAAAGTTTCATAACATACATGCAACTTTTATATTAGAAAAATATTTTTCTAGAGTTACAGATCATTTTTGGCTCCTCTGTGCGCACACCCACACCAAGATACTGTAAAAGGCTGCTGCTGCTTTTCAATAGTTCAGGAGTCTCCTTTGGAAAGGCCATCACCTGGCAACTGCAGTTTCAAGTTGACGGAGGTCCATGAAACAGCATTGATATTTTGTAAGTCTGCTTTAAAAGCCAGGTCCCACTTAACACACTCTTCTGTATTTGACTGTCAAATATCTTTGCTTTGTTGTTGTTTCTTAGCCCAGCGTTAACTATGACGTTAACCTATGTGCAATATCTGGCCAATATTTCACAAACGAAGCTTCAGATTTTTTGCAAAAGTTCATCAGCTCCAGCTAAATGTATGTAACCTAAGTCACCCAGGAATGTGTCCAGGCACTGAACTGATGTGCAGTCCTGCTGCAATGGCCCTGGCACATGCTTGGCTTGCATCGAGATACTCTTCTCCCTTGCAGTTCCCAGATATGAGTGGAGGGTTAAGATGCACCCTCTTTGCTTCCAGAGAACTGCAGTCACCCCCATGTGTTTACAGCCCTTAGATTAATCTTTTTTCAGTGACCGTCAAATCAAGGTATGAACATTTTCATAACTTTAGTACACAACGCACCCTGTAACACCGAGTTTCATGATTTAATCATAAACCATTATTTACCATGGATAAAAAAAAAAACACTCCCAGTAGCTGTTTTAAACTTGCTGCTTAGCGATTTTGTAAGTAGTATACTCCAGTTCACGCACTACAAGAAATACTACTGCTCTTTGTCCATGCACTACAAGAAATACTACTGCTCTTTGTCCATGCACTACAAGAAATACTACTGCTCTTTGTCCAATCTTACTCACAACCCGTGGTTGTCCTGACTTCCGTGAACATCTTTCCCAATTTGTATCTTTTAAATTGAAAAATGCAAATCAACTAAGCCTCTTCAGAGATTGTTTTGTGCCTCTCATCATTCTGTCTCAATTCTTAGTTTGCTTTTTCTCATCCCGTAAAAGTATTTTCCCTTTGGTCTCATGACAGCTTAACTCAGTTTAGTGTTTTGTGCTTTTTGGTTTTGTTCCACTCCCCACTGCCTTCCAGTGACTGTATGAGAAGGATCTCCCCCCACCCTTTAGTAACTAGAGCAGCCCTTACATTACTAGGACCTGTAAACTTTCCCCAGCTCAGGCCTGGAGGCAGGTGCTCAGAGAATCACGCCTCCCTGCCTTGGCAAGACTGGTGCTTGTTTGCACTTGCTTTCCGTGAAAGGAAACCTAAGTGTTGGTGCTGGAGAGGCATGAGGGTGGTCTCCAGCTTGGATCACCAGGAGATACACCTGCCAGTTAGAGGTTGTAGCGGTCACCGTCACTGACTGTTTCAAAAAAACTCCAGGGGACTAGCAGTTCATTGTTTCCTCTGCAGGCACAATATCAACTATCATTGTATCACATTCAAAGGTGATTACTAGTTTCCTTATAACTGTACTAGAATTTTTTCTACTGGTGAAGTAAGACTTAGATACCTGCCACCTCCCAGGTGCTGTCTGAACCTTTCCTGAAGGCTTGGGCTGCGCTCACCACCTTCCCCTCCCCTGCTCTCAAGGCCAGCATAGACGGCTGCAATTCACGGCTCAACAAGTTTGTGCCAAATCCCTTTAAACTCTGAGTAAGCGATGTCAGGTCCTGGTGATTTGCAATACCCATTTTACATATTTGCTCCAAAATCCCTTTTGCTGGCACTTCAACTTGAGGTGGTACCTCACGCACGTACCCTGTGACACAAAGCCTTGAGATCACAGCATCACGAAGCACCTCCAGAACAAGTCCTACCCACTGACAGGTCATCAACTCTCTTTTATTTACTATGGCCTTTCCAGTCTTAAACACTCGTTTTGCTCTTCAGCTATTGATCAGTCTTAGACTGCTCTGCAGGTTTGTGTGTCACTGGGTTTGAAGTAACTTATTATTAGTAATATTCAGTTGACAAATCGTTAATATTCACTTGGCAAGCTCTTCAGTCTTGACCTAATTGCCTGCAGACTAGCATTTTAATTATATATAAATTAAGGCTCCTCTGTATTTTTCTCTTTTGGATATCCCCTCTACAGTTTAAGTAGTATCTTTTCACCTGTATTAGATATCTATGAGGACAGTGCAATTACTGTTCCCAGCTATTATCCTGGATTAATATACAACAATATTGCTCATTTTCTGATTGATAATGTGGCTTATACTGTTGAACAGAAGCTGAGCCACACAAAGGTCTATAGAATTAAAGTGCAGATCACCAGTGAGGACTGATGCAGATATTAATGTGTCTGCAGCTTCTAAATGGGACAAAACCCACCCTTCTATATGGACCAAGCCTCCTTAAAAGCATATGGTTTATTTTTTGGATGAATACAGGCCTAATTATTGACCTCCCTGCCTTGACATAACAAGACAATGCATTTTTCTAAGTTTAACTGTAAAAGCTCAACGATGTGTAAAATGAGCCTCGAGTACGATTGTTAGATGCTATCAGCTTTTCAAAGTGGGTGTGTGACAAGATCTGATAATGCATTGAGGATCAATGCATCTGTCCTTCTCGCATCTCTGCTCTCCTGGAGAGAAAGCAACTGTCAGACCTAGTGAAGAGATCACAGTTGCTGAGCAACAGTAACAACACAAATACGCTCCTGGCATTGGCTTGGCAGCAGAAAAGAGAATAATCTGTTGAAACGATAACCACTGATAGAAGAGAGAAGAAGCCACATCACACAAACTGTGTTAACACTGAAACATTAGTTACACTTGCCATTAGAAATCCTGCTGTAGATGTAATAGTTATGTAGTGAAGTGTATTCAAAGAACAAGTATCACTAGTATGGAAAACATGAAATAAAGTGTTGAGAGTAAAGGAGGAGAGATTAATCTGAGTTCTGCAAAATTATCCACAGAAAACACTATATTGCATAGAAATTATAACATGACCCACAAGAATGCCACAGAAAAATTCTTCTATTAAGTACATGGGATGTTTTAAATAACCCATAAAAAGATTAGAATTCGTATTGGATTATATAGGGCTTTTTCCTAAAGGATCAGTTACCACTTTGAGTTAAGCACACTAGACTTAATTTAATCAAGCCACAGGAGCTTGGACTAATAGCTAACTCACATTATTTGTCATCTTTATTTCAGGCAATTGCTTGCCATTTTGTAATTTGTGAATTGCAGGCTGATGGACACCAGCCTCCTGGAGCTTTCCTTGGTGTCACTTAACAAATGCAAAGAGCAGGGCTCATTGGTCAAATCTCCATATTCAAACCAAACACGTGAAAATTAAATGATCCAATGTAACAAAAGAACAAAATGAAATTATTTCTTCCAGTGTTCTTTGTTTGTCTATCCTTAACCACTATCTTAGAGAAGTGTAAATTAGAAGTTGAAATGATTCATTTCAAAAATTAAATCGAGCACACAGCTACTTTTTCATTACTTTGTGTACTTTCACTTCCTGCTTTCTTCCCTTTCCCTTGAAAGAGCTATTTCAACAAGAGCAAGTAAATGTCTATAATTGCAAAAGAAAATGTTAATATAACATTTACACAGTTCAACGGCTTCAAAGCTGTTTCGCTGAATGAAACGCCTAAAAAAAGGGACTTACACAGAGGGCAAAAACCCACCAAATTGCCACTTCAGTGAGAAATTTTGCAGTGAAACCTTAAATGCAGAAACAAAAAAGAAAAGGGGTGAAAAAAAAAAATCAAAGTCTCATCTTTTACCTAATTCAAACCATTTAGGAGCTCTGTGCCTAAGCCAAGGATTACCAGCGATACCATCTTCTTCAGTATGCTGTGCCTAAAGAAAGCATCCCTCTTATTAAAAAGAGAAAAAAGTTTAAAGCCAAATAATTCAGGCTTGCATAAATCTTTAATAGGAGCTACCCTCCCAGGATTGGCTGCACTTTCTTTCCTCTGCCCAAGGGAAACACAATATGTCTTAGAAAAGAATAATAGTAACTCCATCTTGTGTGTTATATGATATCTTCCAGTAATCCAGAGGATTTTGCCTTTGTCTGTCATAAACAAAAGGCCACCCATACATAATGTGTCCTGGCTCTTTCAGACTCCTCACCTTAGCAGGTGACACTCAGGAGATGGACGGGGAGTACTTTGCCTGCCAGTCGCTGCAGGCAACTTTACTCTCATGGCAATTTAGAAATGGGAGGTGGGGGGGGAAGACCCAAGAAAAAAAGCACAGATTCTCTCCTTGTAAGAAGAAAGCCTTAGTTGCACCCTGCAGTTGTCCTGATTTTCCAGACATCTATTAAAAAGTTATGCTGCTGGGCCGAAACCACATGTTTTCATGCTGGTTTGTGTTGAGGTTTTGGGGGTGGTTTTTTTGTTTGTTTCTACTGATGAAGTTCCCTCTTGAAAACCTCACTCTCTACAAATTATATGTACAAACTAGAGAATAAAAGAACAATTTAGACAGAAATTTAAGACCTCAAGATTGGCACTTAGCAGTTGAGCAGCTATATTTGAAATCAATAGCAACAACTATTAAACTCCTATTTCTCCTACTGCAAAGAAAATACCAGAGGCGTTAAACATCCGTAACACAGTTTAATCATGAAAATGGTAAGAAATAGTGCAAAATCTAACAAAGTATCAGTGTCCAAAGCAAGCAGAAAAATAAGAGGAGGGGCACAGCTTTCAAAAGGGTTGGGGTGGCACCAGGAGGAGCAGAGCAGCCCCCAGCCGTGCCAGCCAGCAGCACCCACAGCTGGAGCTCAGCCAGGACCACAGGCTTTGCAAAACCTGAGCTTTTCCAGCTGAAAACCCAAAATGTTCCTTCGGAAACAGGGCGTTTAAATAGCGCTGGGGCAGACCTGGTCTGATGAGAGCGCCGCAATGCCGAGTGGGGGCATTGGTTTGTGCGACGGACGGAACCTGCTAGAGAGGGATGCTATCGGACCAGCCTCCAGGCTGCAGGGACACATATGGCCAGATTATAGCATAGAGGGGTCCCTGAGAATTTTGTAAAATCATTTTGTATATATATGCTAAATAGTAATTGGTGTGAAATGAGGCTTCATGGGTCTTTTGTTGACTAGCATTGAATGACCTGTTAAATTTTCAGTGATGGGCACGGGCTATCAGATAGCAACTACGGAAATTGAGGCCCACCACCCTCAGCAGCTTATATGGCAAGTGCAAACGGGCATTAATTGGAATAGTCTTTCAGGCTGATGACAAGATAAAGCTTTAGCACAAGTAGTACTTGTAGCCTGTGACAATAAATCATTTTGCTCTTTAACTGGGGGTGGATGGGTTCTGTGTAGTTTAACAAAAGCACAAAGAAAAGTGATGCCATACTGTAATCTCCAAAGGCTAAAGCGTGAGCTAAGTTAGTAAAAGCTTCTAATATTTCCAGGAGAAAATGAGAACCAGTTTTGTTTACTTAATAAATACTAACGATGCCACTAAAACCACAGAACTAACAAAATTGGGCTGGACTAAATATATCATTTTACACGTTGCTCATAGAATAGTATTTACACATATACTCCCCCTACAGTGCACAGATTTCTCTGGGGTATCGCATCTGTTGTAAACACAAACATCAAGAAAGCGTCTCTCAGGGTAGCAAATTGGAGTGTAAAATCACAAGTATTCAGCATGCCAAAATGCTTGGTGCAGGAAGGGTTCTTGTAAAAGCATCACCATCCTATAGTGATAGGCAGTAAGGCTGTGACCAAATCTATCACGCTGCCTCCCACCACTACCATTTTCCCCATTCCCCTACCCTTGCCCTACAGCCTCTCCCAAGCACATTGCTTCTGCCCATACTCAGACTCCTGCACTTAAGGTATTTGGCACATCCCAAGCTGCAGCTGGCGGAGGGAACATACTGAGACAATGGTATGTGTGCAAATGCGGTTACAGAGCTGACTTTGTTCCGTGGCAGTCCTCGAGCTTTAATCTAATCAAATTTGTGCCAGCAGCCTTACTGGGCAAATATGTTGCTCAGTGAGTACTATGAAACAGGCACCCAGAGCTGACCTTTACATCAGCTGTAAGACGGGTCTCCTAGGAGCCAGTTTTGTGTTGTTGCATGCAGGGGTTTTATGCTTGAACACTCTGTAAGATTTCAGAAGCATGAACAGGGCCATAATGGCTACCTGTCCATGAGGTATCCATGAGGGCCCACATCTAGATGTGGGACTGGCAGCATGTGGGACTCACAGCTATCAGCATCCTCCTCTGACTGTGATGCGTTGCATGAAGTTTACAGTACATGATACTCGTATTAGCCACGAGGAACTGCATCTATCCACATTAAATATAGTGCTACTCAAGAAAGTACAAACATAAATTAGTCATTCATAATGTTCGGAATATCAAGTTTTGTGCGGTTGGGACTAATTCCATTAAAGAATTGACATATCACAGTACCAAGCGTGATCTGTAACTAACCGGTTAACTCTCAGGTTCTCAGTCCTCAAGGAGAGCCCATAACTTGAGGCAAGCCTGCAGGCTGCCCAAGCAGCCTCTTAGCTCTGGCCCATGCCGCAGACTGCTTCTTTAAAGAATTGTTTTTAATAATGGGCACAAAGTGTATGCATTGGACTGTGCTGGTTGCTACTTGCAGGGAATCAAGTACATTTCTCTATCAAAGGCAAAGAGTTAGTTCTACTAGATCAGCAGGAAACATTTGTAGGACTTACTACTCCCACCTTTTTAACTCTCCTCTTTTTCTTCCCCCAAGCAACATGATGTGGCACTGCTTTGTGACAGAGGAACCCACTCATTGTACACCAAACGGAAGCGTGCAAGTCCTGTCATTGGCTGCAGACGGGTCAAGAGAGTGAGCAGTCATGAAAGTATCTCCCCTTGGTAATTACGTGGCTCAGGACATATCTCCAAGCCAGCTGAGAGCATAATTTTATCAGAATGCAGAAAGCAGAGCTTTTGCAAAAAAAAGACAATAAAACCTTACCTCAGAAGATTAAAAAAAAATCAGGTAAAGCAAATAATCTGGAGTTTTCCGTACTACCACGTTACACACCCAAGTCCATCAGAAATCTTCCATTTGCCTGACCCTCTGATCTGCTCTTCTGTGTTGCCCAATTCCATGCCCTTATAATCCAACCCAATGTAACCAAAGACTGACACTGCCTTGTGAGGCAGACCTGCTGCCCTGTTTGTTATGTGCTGTTTGGCAGCTACCTCTTCACCTAAGACACACACTATTGCTTTTGTTCCCGGATCGATTGACTGAACCTTTTATAAACAGGAGTAGGGAACTCAAGATTGTCTTGCAAAGGTTCATGGCGTGAACCCTTGCATACATCCAGGGATATGCCACTCCACACGGACTTTCTTGCAAACAAAAAAACACTCACATAAATGCTTACAGAAAATGTTACTGAGGCGAGTTCATCACTTGCTATTTTTCTGCACTATTTATCTTGTTCTTGTGTCAACTCCCATTTGTCACAAGAAACCTAGGAGGCACTGCAAGCTTTTCAAGGCCAACATGAATAGCGCTGGTTACGTGACAGGCACCCAGTAGACATTATCAGAATAGGAGAACATCAGAACGTACGATTTTTCTCGTTGTTTTAAAACTATTGTTACATAATATCAAGAAAGTAGCTATTTTTCATCACGTATAAAATAGAACGCTAGGGGATCAAACTGAAAAAGGATGTTTATAAGCTTACAGTTCTCCATCTTTTTTTCCCTCCCCATTAATTCCTAAGATTCACTGATGGTTTCCCCTGGATTTCAGGGATCAGTTTGGTCAGTTCAGCCCGGGCACATTTCAAGGTGCGGGCTTGGAACTCCTTCACAAGGCAGGTGGGATTTTCCTTACCTTGATCTAGTTGCTAGAAGCAAGATGAGGATGATAGAGCCCTTCCATCTGAGGCAGCATTACTACCTTGCTGGTAAATGCCCTCATCCTCTCCCAATGCTGTGGTTTGAGGTTCAGCTCTCTTGAAGCTATGCCATAAGGGGTGCTCCCTCCTGGGGAAGCTAGTTGAGTAGGGTCTGGTTTCCTTCTCCCGGCTTGGAAGAAGTTACAGTACAGGACTGCAGTACATGACAGCATCCTTTTTCTTCCTTAAAAGTATCGTTTTCATGGAACTGATAGAAATTTTGGGGTTTTTTTTTCATCTCAGGATCTTCACACATCTCTGGTTCCTCAGCAAGTTTACCATCACTTGCACATCACACATTAAGCCATTCATTTTGAAACCACATAGATCTAACATCTATTACATATTGTTAACCACTTTGGGTTATCACTTAATTGTGAAGAAACTGATGTTCATCACGAACCATTTTACGTAACTAAGTCCCACTTCTTATTGTGCACTTGGCATTTCTCAAAATTTCACTCAAACCTGTCCATGCACATTTTTTCCAAGTTTTCTTCTAGTCAATAGTATTAGAAGTTTCTTTACTCCACCTAGGGATAGGTCTCAGCCCAGAAGAATAGTCTCACTGCTGTAAAACCTAAGTTTTAAATGTCTCTGCCAACACTTTTAGTGCTAATATTACTATTTCTAGCACTCCGCTGCTTTTGATGTAGTTGGGCACAATTACTCTATAAAAACCTTTGAAAGCTTTCCTTAATTACATACTGCTACCACACCCAACATACACATGCTTATAAAGAAGCTGTCCGAGCAACCGGTATTTCTCTTCACCCTCTTTGTAACACCACCTGAAGATATCCATCATTAACACCACCTGAAGGTACCCACCAACAATGATCTGTGAATACATTGCTCTGTATCACCTTTTTTTTTTTTGTCTTTCTTTCCTGAGGACTGGGGTTTTGTTGAGTTTGCTGTGCACACAGCTCTGCTATGCTTGCTGCACATTTGATCTGAAGGTGACCTGCCAGTTTTGCAACAGCTTGGGTTTGCCATCAGGTTTGCAATGCTTAGCCACAATTATTTCCCTGATGACTCAGCTGTAATTATATGGTCTCTCTAGTCTGGTAGAATCTACTTTTCTGGTGGAGATTAATCCTGGATCTCTCAACAAATAGATTATGATCCTATGGCACTTTTAGTCAAGCCATCGAACTTTTGATACCTTAGGTGGTGAACGTTTTTTTGTCACTGCTGAAACCAAAATACTATGTTTTTTACTGTTTTAGATTTTTTTAATATCAATTACAGAATTTTTCATATTTTTCTAACCATTACATCTGTCTACTACTTCCATTTAAACAAAATTATGTACTTAATTACACGGACTTGTACTACTTTGAACGCCTTTTGCCTCCCTCTCCCTAACCAGATGCAAACACACGGACAGAGGACACTCAGCAATGGTGGGGACACCAGCAGAAGACCTGGTGTTTTGGGTCCAGGGAAGATATGTAGCTGTTGATTTCTCACACCATTTTTGCAGTATTCCCCCCCCCCCCCCCCC
>VZSC01017612.1:21662-47831 GCA_013398225.1 Steatornis caripensis | reverse complement strand
CCCCATCCTTTTGTAATTGGCCTCTTAAGAACCTGTAGATATCCATTTTGTTCAACATGCACATTATAAAACATTGCAGTATTGTGCATGGACTGACATGAAACAGGCTAACTTTTTTCAAAGCTTTTTAAAAGTACAGTCACCCACAAAAATCTTTAGATGCTGTTCCGAATGTAGCACGAAGCCAGGAGGAGGGGTGTGTGAAGCACAAGCAGTGTTTGTTTGCCTTGGATGAAAGGGCTAATGCTGCAGTATTTTCCCTTGTAAAGTGTTTTTAAGCATACTTTTTTCCTATCTATGACTCTTCCATAAATCATTACCATGATTCATTATACACCTATTAGTTATTTATAACAATATATTCACAGATTAACGTGACCAGTTTTGGGCTATGAAATATTCAAAACACTTAATGAGTTGTATAGCACAAGGAATAGGAGTGCAATTGTTTGTTCCATAATTGAAATTTAAATGGGGAAATTACAAGCCTGAGAGCAAGTAAGCCTCAAAATTTTATGTTTTGGGAATCATTTCAACAAATACTTTCACACCCTAGACAGACTCAAACAAGCCACGCGCTCAGAAACTATCACCTGCATTGAGAAGCTGAATATTTTTTAGATGTTCATAACACTTTGTTGTGCTGCATGCCTCCAAGGTTTTCTAATATTTAATGAGAATACTAAAAAATTGTTCATCTACACTGTAAGCGCCCCGAAGGACGTTCAACATGGGCTGCCACAGGAGCTACCACATACAGCTAGAACCAAAGTCGCAAGTGGAGCAGCCCAAACCACAGAGGGAAGCTACAACAGCAAGAAGCACACAGTGGAGGAGGTGACACCAATCCTGCAGCTCTCCTGGGGCAAAACCAGAATAACAGCTGGGTACGAACCCCTTTGCCAGAAGAAACCCACTGCACAGAAGAGGCAGTGCTCAGGACTGGCTACAGGGAAACACTGTTGAGAGGAGTAGCACTTGCTAAAGTGAAAGAGAAACACCGCCTAGGCCAGAAGACACCCTCCCCTCCTGAGACACATCCCAGACCAAGCGCAGGGAAACCAGGATGAAGATCTCACTGCAACCTCCACTGTCCCCTAGAAGCAAAACCCCAAAGCCATTCACCGGCACTTGCAGCTCTCTTGGCTGGGTCAGGCACGCATCCACAGACATCACACCATCCAGGGCCTGACACATCCACCCAGGGTTCAGTTAATTCTTTTTTAAAGTGTTTCCGCCTTTGCGGAAGATTTCTTGCAAGCACCTTCAAGTCTTAAATTCCCCCACTAGGGTACTCACCAGGGGAAGTACTGTNACCATCCAGGGCCTGACACATCCACCCAGGGTTCAGTTAATTCTTTTTTAAAGTGTTTCCGCCTTTGCGGAAGATTTCTTGCAAGCACCTTCAAGTCTTAAATTCCCCCACTAGGGTACTCACCAGGGGAAGCACTGTCACCAGGCACCCCAAGGCAACAGAAACCACTTCTAAAAACCATCCACCCCTACTCTTTCCCCTACAGGGCAGCTGCCCTAAATACAACAAGCAGCAGCTGCCACCAAGGAGACTGATTGCACAGACCAACCCCCACTTTACCTGCTCCTTAAAAGGCTTCAGGTGCAATTCTTGATGAATTGCAACCCCTACCAGCTTTTGCTATTTTGGGTTAGGCTGGTGCTACTCATCCCAAAGCAAAGGGAAAACGCAACGGTGCTACAGCAGCAGTTGGGAGGGTCCTGACTGGCTGTAAAAATTTCCCTTTGCTTAAGGCAGGAGAAAGCTGCTCCAGCTTTTTTTTTTTGGCAGAGTGTTTTCCTGCTTTCATGTAATTCATACACCTTTGCGCCAAGCCAGTGCTGTCTTTCTTGATGTGGTCAGCCCAAAGGCCCGTCAGCACAGTGGTGACGCTCCCATACTCTCCCATGCAGCCTGATCACAGGAAAAAGCCCCTTTGCAGAGCGTGCTTCCTCTGCAGCCCATCTTCACTTTTAGCTTGCCACAAGAACCCAGATGGAAAAAAATCTGTCCTCAACACCAGTACAAGTGAAAAGCGTGTTTCTAAATGAACCTCTGAGGTGCAAACTGGTCAGGTCATCTACATTGTCAACATGTGCTTCTCCAAATGGTACTTTTCATATCTTACCTTCAGGGTTATCCTCAAAAGGATAGACATAGGGTACAACTGTAACACTACTGCAGCCTGGACTCGACTGACAGAGTGTGGTGCAGCCAGACAAGCAGTGGCCATCACTTCAGCTACCTAGTTTTACATTGCCAAGTGCAGTAGTTACACTGAGACCTCAAAGGCATCGCATCAGACTCTGGTCATACCAGACGCTGATGTGTCTGCACTGACTTCAAGTGGAATTACTCCGCCCTTTATATTGCATTGTCATGGAGGAGACGGGAATCGACGCCACTGATGCGACCCTTTTACAGCATCATATTTAAGGTTGACAGTAAGTAGGGAATTCTGCCCTACTGACTTCAGGAACTGGTTTTCCCGATGCTAACCAGATCTAGCTGTAGGAATACCACCATTCTCCCTTTGCTCTGTTTTTAGGTAAATAGTCAAACTTTACTATGGTCACCCTTAAATGTTCAGCACGAAGGATTTCCACAGAGCTCATTGTAGTCCTCGTGGCAGGCACAGGAGCCGCATCCCCCTCCAAAACTCCTCAGCTGCTTTTTTCAGTAGTGGCATGAGATCCTCCATCTGTCATTAAAGCGTTAATTTGATTCATCAACGTAGAAAATATTCACCACTTTCCACTTTGGAGGAGATGGGCTGCGCCGTCCTTTTAATAGAACTCTGCTGGAAATCAAACACAATTTTTATTCAGGGGAATGATTACTGTGTCTTGTTTAATTCTTGCCTAACAAATGTCAGCACTAATGTATTACAGATTATTCAGTCAATTTGATGGTTCCAGGTGAAAGAAAGGAACACAAATCTCTTCTTTTAGTGTAAAAAGGGTCAGCTGGATGACTTCCACTGCAGGAGCCGAGACGAGGCTTGACATGAATCAATCAAGCAGGCTCAATTTTACAGTTATAGTGCCTAATGCCTAAACATGAGCGTGTGGGTGGAAATTAGCACCCGATTATGAGCATACATGATCTTCCCTTGGAAGACAATAATATTGGCATTAAGCTTCTCAAGAGGGAAGATGCTGCTGGTTTTTAATATGTCTTAAATTATGTCAGGAAAAACACTGGAACATCACACAAAAGCCACAGTCAGTGTATATTGCTATCTCATAGAGCTGGAGATCTTTACAACAATATTGACACAGGAGCAGGCAAGCAAATGTCAGCCAATATAACATATGAAATACTTAACGTAACCAATTTTCAGCTGTCAATCAGCAGGGAATAATGACTGATGCAAGGAATCAATACAGCAGAATTGAATTCCAGCTCACAAACTTGTTTCGTTCTGCGCTATAAAAGACTGTCAAATGTCACACCCCAAGAGATGCAACAGGATTCCAAAGATTTATTTATTTCAAGCTCTGAAGTCTATTAGCAATAGTGCTTCTTGTGCTATTGGAAAAAGAGCTTTGATGACATTAAATTTTCAGAAATGACAACTCATTGCATCGGAAGCCAATTAATTATACCATTTTATATCATATTTCAGCAATCTTCCACCATTTTACTAATAAGTAATTACACATAATTATATTTAAACAAATTATTGTGGCTATAAGCTGCAAATATTTGATTGTATTATACAGTGTATTAACTGAATATTTTTAATCAAGTTGTTTTGTACTTTTGATAAAAATAATATAAAAAGGAAGCTCACTCTCTCCTTGGCTCAATTTCATTCAGATAGCTTAAATGTTTAAATTAGAAGATACTTCTCTCTCAGCTGAATGAATAAGATTTACTATAGAAGTGTAGAGAGCTGTGTATTACCCTGATTATTATCCTGTACTGTTTTTTCCTTTTTTGTTTAATAAAGGCAATGGAAAAAAAATATTCATTTTCATACTCCACGGTACTGTAGTCTGATGAAAGGCAACGGAGATATCAAAAGGAAAGAACGAGAGGATGCAAAGTTGAGGCCTCCAAGAGTCATAATATCCAAAGAGTGTATATTGTCTACGTAAAAACATGTGGAATATACCCATCATTCAAAGAGAAAAATGAAATCCATAGAGGGCTGATTGTAAAGTATCTGAAACATAAAAATATACTTGTTCCATAACATAATCTGGTTTTGATAACAGACGACCCATTCACTGCTTCATTCCTGACTCCTACCTATTGTACCTTTCAATTTTTTCCTTCCCGCTGTCCTTCCTTACAAAAGAGAATGGGATGGTGGTAGCCCCTTGCTCTCTGGTGAGGCGCTGTGCAAGACCGGGTACCTGGCTGCATTTGAACGGTGGAATCTGGCCCACGGTAATTATAACACTATTAAAATTAGCGTATTTTCTTTACCTGAGGCTGAGAGTTAATTAAAATCTGACAGTACAATGTATACAGAAGATAAACACTACTGTATTTTCTTTCCAACACATGGATATACAGTAATTCATTTAAGACAGAGAAGCTCATGCTGTTGAATGTGCTTATTAAAAACAGCAAGGAAGGTCAGGGGCAGTGCTTGCTGTATCCTTCATTTGTTCTTCACCAAAAATGATATAACTGAACTGCAAAAGTTGAGATTGAAAACCCGCTAGCGTGTTGTCTAATTTCAGCCACAGAAGCTGCTGTGCACTCCATGACTTTATGAGGGAATAAGATTACAGGTCACAAGAGCTTCTTTATTTCCCACCTGTAGCTTCTAACAACATTTTATTAAGGATTTTCCCATCTTCTCTCTCTGACCTACAGGGGACAAAATTCTAACAGCTGTTACAGAACCCATACCGAAGCGGCATTAACGCAGATTAGCAGTTCTGGAAAGTAGTATTGTTTTATCAGGGCTCTATTTATGACTGCTAAGTAATATTTTTACAGCGCTTGTAAGATAAACACAGCATATCATTATGTAAACAGGAAAAGACGACTTTTAATACAGTTAAACACTTAATGCATCATGCGTATTTTGTCTGAAATCACACTAAGCTGCCGTTTGAAGGTTTAGTACTCGTTTACAAAACAAACACTTGGGTAGCCCATGCGCTCATATACATATATATATTGCTGTTGTCTGTACTGCATATGGAGGTTATCGATTTCTTATTAATCAAGTAGACTCTACATGCACTAATACACCCAAGTAGGGGTAGAACTTCTGCCAAACGTTAAGGCACATTAATATATGTCCAGCGATCAGCCTTTCCTTTACTGTTTCAGTGCAGTTTTGCGTCCATAAGGACTGCAAGATTATGAACTTGCTAGTTTATTGCAGAAACACTAATCTTTGTTATCGAGGTTGCTTGTTGCGAGAGACTTTTTTATTGACACTGGTGCAACGGGAAGAGGCAGAAGAGGGAGAAGGAGAAAGAAGAGGAAGAGGAAGGACAAAAAAAAATAGCTGTACTATGATGTTATAAATTTCTAAAATGATTCTCCACAAACTATCCAAAAAACCCCCTATCTTTCTATCTCACTATCTTCCAGAAATCACAAAGTAGATGTCAAGTATATCTGCTACGAAGCTTTTCAGCAACTTCTTTATGTGCATTTATGGTGGAAAACCCAAACAGCTTTCTAAAAGTTTATATAGTCATATTGAAGGCTGATACAGATTCTTTTTTGACATCGTCCTTCTAAGTGCAGCTGCTAAGCTAATCAAGTTGTATTAATATTATTTCATAGAGAGTTAGGAAATTCAAAACAAGGACATACGGAGAAATATCAGAAGCAAGACCAAGAGGCTATACATGCCTTGCAACATTCCACTGGCCTGTTTTACCCTCCCCAGAGACCCATTTTAGCTGATAAAATAAAATGTTATTAGTTTTCACATTATTTAGACTGATCAAGGACTGGGAGGGAAAGTAGATGTGTGCAAACAGGGTTGCAAGGCCGCTGCACAGTACGCTGAGAGTTTTTAGGATGCCACAATAATCACAGCAGAGTTCAGATTTTCACGTCTTATTCGGGTACCTGAGTAGGAGAGACAGGTTTCAAAAAATTTGACACCTACCATAATGAGGCATTTTGAAAATCCACCCATAAATAAGTGTCAGATGGTAGGAGTTGCTCAGTACTTCTGAAAATCTAGCTGTGTGCGTAATCGTGCTGTCTTGCAGTAGTCTGAGGGATACAGACAGATATGACCAATAACAAAACCACAATACAATAAAACAATTACACATTACTTTAAAATGTGTGATAAGAAGTGATTTGTCCATAGACACCAGTTCAACTCATTGCTCTCTTAATTGCCCCAGAGCAGAGATGCCAGACTTTTGAAAGGTATTTCTCACAAGAGCATTTGGACGCTGGCAGGCACTGCAGCCAGATGTGCTCACTCCTTTGGACAGTCTTCCCCACATCTGTCAGTCGTCAGACTACTACTGATAGACTGTCTGGGCTGGATGCGCCTTTTACTTCCAGTTGCTCAGCCCGCCACCTGTATTTTTGATCTCTAATCCCCTTGAAAGTAAATTCAGGACCAAATTCTTGATTACAGGACATTGGCAGAAGCAAAAAGAGCTGTATTTTGTTGTCCTAATACTCATCTTGGCTTTCCTCCTGAATTCACATCATTATTTTGAACCTTTTATCTGTTTAAATAAAGGCCCCCGATCTCTTCTGTGGAGTGGTAATAGAATTCCTTTGACATGACTGCTGGGAACCTTTCCTGCATTTTTCATCTAGATCTTTCTGGGAGCACCATAGAAATCACTACAGTGGTTTTTGTCTGTCAGCGACTGAGGTCAGTTGGCATCGGCAGAAAACAGCAGAAATGTCCTTCCCCCGGTGAGAGGCGGGAGGAGGGCAATAGCATGGGCATCATCGGGAAGGGGAAAAGAGCACCTCGTCCTGCTTTAAGTAGAACCGGCAAATGCTGAACCAGCACGGTTTGTCCCCAAATCCTGTCTTACGAAACTGTGACTCTGGCTATGACTGCTGTAGGAAGCTTGTACTGCCTCAGGTCAAGCGGCTGAAGTTTGAGGTACGTATCGGAGCCTGGCTGGAGCCTCCGGCCTGCTAGGTAAATGCCGGCATGGGTGTTCCAGGCTGCCCGAGGTTTGTTTTCAGCACTTGCTTTCTGGGGTTTTGTCACCATTGTTGTTGCTGCTGCTACTGTAATATTTTGGTGGGATGCAAGTATTCCCTTTGCTGCTAAAGCTGGTATCGTTGCTATAGGTGTGATTTATGGGTACTACAGAAATACACAGTAAGACACTTCTGTACTGAAAATTCAAATCTGACGCACATTCTGATATTTTTGACCAGATCAAATTTTACCTAATCTACCAGAAATCCTTGCCACTGGACTCCGTCTTGCTCTGAAGTCATTAAACCACTTTAAATATGTTGAACCAGAAAAGTCTCTTGCAAAACAGAGGCAAACTGCTCATGTTGCTATCTAGTGTTCTGCTATAACATCTGATTTTGCATTAAGAAGCTGTTTTGACTAAGCAAAGTAACGTAATACAAGCCAAGGTGTCCGTCCATAATTTCAGGCTTTAATCAACTTCATTGATTTTGTCGGCTAAGTCAAACTCTTATTGCTATTTATTTCATAAGTCATTAAGTATTGCCAGCTATGTGTGCAGAGTGGAGATGATAGGAGAAGTGCAAGAAGTAAGAACAGGACTTCAGCTTCTTAAACACATCTAGTTAAGAAGAAACTTCATTTATATAACTCTGATAAAAAATTACATATCTAAGGCTAGAAATTAAGACTGCTGTACTGTGTTCTCACAGTACACAATAACAGCAGCAAAGTATGTGAGGTCAGCATATTAGCACAGATACTTATTTTTGTAAACTAGTAATTATGTCTGTGGATTTGGGTCAAAGCTTAAAGATTACCTTGGGCCTAATTTAATGGCTTTTACACAAAGATACCTCCCAATGAGGTAATTGCATAAACAGCACGGGATTAAGCCAATATATCCTACCCTGTAACTAGTTAGCAATTCTGCTATGTATTTTTTCCATATGGATATAGTTTTTTAAAGAACACGCTTGGAAAAAAACGGAGATTCACAGGCTGCTGTGTGCAAATGAAGAACATTTTTTCTGAGAACTGCTGAAGGCCTTGCTTCTGTGGTTTTCACTTTTTTTCTTTTTGCTTAGTGTCAGAGGTTTCTATAGCATTATCGTTTAGTGGAAAGAAAACTGTAACAGTAGTTAAAAATAAAAATTCCCTGAGAGAAGGTGTGCTTTTGTAGCTCTGAGTAATAAAAGACACACAGTAGCAGTTCCAGAGAAACTACCAAAGAATTGCACCATCAGTGACAAATAAAGATCACTCAGTGGCAAAATATAATATTAAAAAAATTAATTAGTGCAGCCAATCCTTTCACTAGAGCTTCAGACATTATAGTCATAAACAATTTGTAAGCCAAATTGTTCCTTTTAAGCATTTAGAAGATAATCCTAATGGTCTTCCTGTTGTATATTTTGCTTTAACACCTCTGGTATAAGGTTTTACATCCTTGAAGGATCACCAGCTTGTTAAAAGACCCAGCTTTTTTATAATGTGTAATACCCAGTAAAACCATCTTAATCTACAACACTGTGTGGAAACCATTTCATTCTTCTGGATGACTGTAGCTCCTAATATAGGTGGATAGCAAATAATCATCTCTTCTACAGGAATTGAATTAACCAGGGGGAAATTCTCTAAACTACAGTCCCTTTTGTGGAATGTTTTTTTGCATGATATGAAAATACGCACCGTACTTCTAAACATGAATTAATTATAAAAATGATAGAAAATTTAATTATAGAAAATAGAAAACAATTATTTTAACTCCTGTAGAGCAAGAGTTATCCAAATAATTATAGAACATATTATACTGTGTGCGAACCAAACATGTTATACACAGGTATGTTTGCACCCATGACAAAAAGATAACGTAACAACACCATTCTCCTAACTTGATTTAACAACTTACAGACTTACGCTGTAAGTTCATTCATGATCTTAGGCTACCTATGAAAATTGCTTGAAGAGTTCAAGCAAAATATCAGCATTTTCCAATGGACTTAGAAGATGCATACACAGCTTTAAAAATCATAGTTTATGCTCTCTCCACTTAACTTGACTTAGAACATATACTGATAACCCTGCTCTGTAATACTGATGTGTACGAGAATATGTCCAGATTTATCCTATGGGATCCAATCACTAAAGCTGGGGAAAGAACAATGATTGACCATCTACTCAGTGCTGGGAGATGGGATCTCTGGACTAAAGGAACTAAAAACAGATAAAATTTTCCTTGCCAGACCTGCCTATTCCCAACTATCCCTCCCAGCCCTCTTTCAGCCCACCCAAACCAGTGGAGACCATTTGTCTTTCACTGCCCTGTTTAGTGACTGAGAAAACAAAGCCAAGACAAAGGCAGTAGTAGGTTATTGCTGGCTTGTTCTATCTTATGGTGGGAATAATTCATCTGTTGGCTGAGCAGAAGGTTTCTGCAAACTGTAAAGCTCCATGTACATGAAACCTGACCTGCGGGCATAAACCACTTAAGTTCCCCAAGTCATCCTCCAGCGATAAAGAGTAAGTAAATAAGGCATTTGCTGTTCTCTCCAGCAGCATATATTTTTACAACAGCACATGCCCTCTCTGTGAAGCCAAAAACGCATGCATGTGCTCCATTTTATGGACCCAATAAACAGCAAAGCAGATTCCTTTAAACAGTACCAAGAGCTAAAGATCGCTTTCCATTTTATCAGTGTCAAATACTGAACTTAGCTAAGCAGACAATCTCTAACTCTATGGAGATGCAGGACTTAATTGACACAACAAAATAAGTATGTTTGCACACTGCTTGATTTCAGATACGCTGCGATGTCCAGAACACTGTCAGGATCACGGCACGGAGCCTTTTCAGAGGAAATCAGGTGTCTGTCTTGCCTGTGAAAGAAAACCTAATCAAAAATAGTAAATAATACCGAATCCTGAGTTTGCTTCACTAGGAATAACTACTACTGTCCTGATCCTCCCTAAGTCTTGTCTTATTAGTGATAGGGAGAAAAAAAACATGAGAATGATAAAGGTCCATTTTTGCCTTTTTTTTTTTTTTTCTTGTCAGTAGGCATGAAAAATTTCCCTGAAAGCTCAAGAAATTACACTGTATGTGATTCAGATGAAGAGAGAGGATGTTTTCAAGGTCTGTTTAAAGCAACACCCTGAAAAACTGGTTCTGATGATCTCAGTGTTGAGAGTGCACATCTACTCAAAAGCAAAGACTTGTTGCTATCTGGCTATCATCATCCTCTTCTACCTCTCTTCCCATACTAGCTTCACTTTTCACTGGCAGAGATGATATACACCATTAGCTGAAAGAGAGCATCAGAGAAGGTTGACCAATTGTCATACATATAAACCACTTCTTTTCTTCAGGCTGGTTCTCATCTATCAAATGGTCATTTTTATGTGTTGGCCCTGGCACTGTGTCATGGACCTCCAGGCTGAGAAATGAGGCCATGAAGTCTATGGTATTGAGCTTTTCAATTACATATATAGTTCCTGCTTTTGCCCTTCTTAAAATAAATACATTAACAAATACACAGACCTGACACATATTCTGGCACATCAGCTCTCTGATAATCTACTTCCAGGTTATCACAACCCCTACAGCAGAAACTGTGGCCGTGTCTCCCGCTCACTCCCATATTGCATTAATATGTAAGAACAACTACTTTTCCCTATTTAAAGTCGAGGAATCTTTTTACCAGTAGCAAAGCTCTCTGCAAATCATTGCTTAAAAGCCTTTTTCAGGTGTGAAAGAAACACGTCTCACCAGCAATTCACATTCTTTGAGCATTTCATTACTGCGTCGTGATGCAACCGTGCCTGCTGGTGCCTAGCAGCAAGGACTCCTGTGAGGCAGGGAAGACCACCAAAAGCCACAAGGTTGTTATTAGGGGGAACAAAAAAATACCAAGACCTCGTTTGGCAAAGCTTCTTGAAAGGCCTCATGATTTGATTTTAAAGCGCTTTACCAAGATTCAAACTTTGATAGCATTCAGAGTTGCACACAACGTATCAGTATTTTATAGGTATGTTAACGTTTTTATATGTGCAAACATTTATACCGAGAGACAGGGGAAAGCACAGGACAGCTGTAATAACGTAAGACAGAACAGAGACTAGCATGTGCAGTAGCCTGACTTTGCACCTATGAGTTTTGCAGGTTATTCACAAAAAAGGAAACCAAGCTTCTCTAGATCTGTTCTTGCTATTGGGGGGAAAGAATTAAAGAAAAAAAATAAGGAAAAGAAAATAAAAAAGAAAAAATTAAAGAGAAAGGACAAATACACAAATGTTCAGGTGCAAAGCATGCTAGATGAGGAAAATAAAGCTTCATAGTCTTTATAGCCGTTGTATTAAAAATTTGCCTTAGTTACCCAGTGCAAAACCATGGCAATTTGCACTAATTAGATGCAAAGAGGGCTCATAACAAAGAGTACACAAAAATACCTAAAGGGCAAAGCTTTTATCTTCCTCAGAATAATTAGTGGCTTTCCCCTAAATGTATGTTTGTAGCTGTCTAGGATTAAAAGAAAATACATGCGTAACAAGAGGCAAAGGAACAGTATGTTCCCTGTGGAAAAGGATGGGTAATACAGTGTAAAATTAATGGCAGTCACTGTTATCTGAAACAGGCACTTCACAGTTTTTTTCTTCATCTCTGTTGGAATTATATCGTATTTACCTACACCAGGAGCGCTCCTGCCCCACTGTTTCCAGAAACAGCTATCTCAAGAAGACATTTCTCTTTTGACCCATTTTCCTTCTGCAGCCGTTTCCCTAAGGCTACGGAGATAATATCATCAGGCAATATGTCATGACTGGTTTTTAATTTGCACAGAGGTACGGGCAGGTAAGGGGCAGTCTGCCAGTAGGGCTGTACCTCCAATCCTATCGGAAGAGAAAGCGTGAAACCACTTGTATTTAAACAGGGAAATGCAAACCAATGCGTCAGCAGAAGACATCCGAAATTTCGAGGGCCAGAGCACAGCAGAAAACAGCGAGCTGGACTCTTGGGCTGTACGCAAGGCAGAGCAATGTGGGACAAACCCTGTCCTCCCTGGACATGGCCAGGTGTTCAGGCAGACGTAACAGTGACTATGCTTGTTCCTAAATGCACTTACGTGTTTATGTAGCACCCTGGATGAATTTCAGATATTTTGATTCAAGAGTTGTGGCATGCAGAGGATTGTCCAGCTGAGCCATGTCTATGCATCCCGCTCATGCCACAGAGGAGGTATCTATCTGCAGACAGAATTTTACATTTATTTTAAAATCTATAATTTTGATATGCTAAAACAAAGTGTTTGAATAGGAAATCACATTCAGATAGCATTAGAAGGCATATATTTCAATATACATACTATAAAATATTTTGTATTTTTTTCATTTTAAGCCTCAAGTCCAGAAGCTTTCTACCTTCAAAAGCACTTTCTGTCATTCTTCTCTGTAATGGCCTTCATCGGTGTATTCCCATTAAAAAAGATAATACTTCAGTAATAACTTCTTATAATTTCTGATTGTAAGGTTAAATTAATACTTTAAAACATTAAGTTCTACGCTTTTCTCCTTCCTGAATACTAAAACTTGAGTTATAATTGCAGGTTAAATATGAACAAATGATTAGCTGATCACAGAAAATGAAACAAAATCCACTACCTAACTTGAAAAATGTTTTACAATGTTCGTTCCCTTTACTTCAGCAGGCACCTTAGGGTTTGGGTTTTTTTTTCAAGTTTCTTTTGAAGGAGAAAATAGATACTATGCTGTCTTCAGAGTAAATAATTTCCACTGTAGCTGCAATTTTTAATCAAAACTGTTTTCCTTTTACTTTGCCCGGAACATGCTCTTACAGGAACATACTACAAGTCTTTGTGCAAATACTCAACCTCAGCAGCTGACACCTCATGGAGCACAGAGGACAGGAAGGACCAAGATCTAGGTAACTCAAGCCATCCCCTGGAAGACTTGTAGAGGAACATTCTTCTTTGAGATGTAGAAAAATATGTATTTTGCACGGAATGCAGTTGTGTCATGGAAAGCCTGATCAGGATGAAACTCATGGAGGAAACCACTCCCAGCCTGTGCCAGCCAGCACAGCCCCTTGGCTCCTTCCCATCCTCAGCACCCTGGGAGCGGGAACGGCTGCCTGCTCCTTCACCTTTACGTTCAGTAATGAATAAAATCCCTAAAATGCACTTAGCCAATTTTTTCCTAGCAAAGAGGCTCAATTAAATCAGTAATTGTGTGCCAAAATTCCCAAACGAGAAGAACAAAAGAAAAAGAAGGTGGTTGAGCCTTCAAAATAGTACTTGTTATCACACATAAGTTGAGCGTCTCTTCAGACCCATTTTAGGGACTTGGCGTCAAGGGTCTGTCCTCTAGCACGGATTCTATGGGGAATATTCTCAGCATGAAGCTGACAAGGGTTAAATATTACAGTTAATGAAATTCATGTAATTAATTAACTTTTCCCTTCACAGTATTTTTTAGTTTTCCTCTTTTAAACGATTTCATGTCACCATTTCACAGGACCCAGAGCACTTCTTTTTCTTCTCTGCCTCACTTTTTGGAAAGCATTCCTCTTCTTCGTTTTGCCTCATATTGTGTTATTTCTGACCTCTTGCTCATCTTTTATTACTCTCCAGTTCCTAGCTCTATTATTCAAGCTGATATTGCAGCTGTGATTTCTATTTTTGATTTGCCCTTTTTGGCTTTGCCAGGCATTTCATTAGCAGACTCATGGGGAGCATTTATACTGTCTCTGCCATGACAGAGTTCAGTGGGATTTACTAAAACTGATTCCTTGGCTATATCTGCTTCCAGTTACGATTACAAACCTCTTTCCACTGAAGCGCATCGAGGAGATCAAATTCAGATCTGGTGAAAGCACGCACGAGCACGGGGAGGCACAGAAGCCGTCACTAGAGGTGCAGCTTCTTAGAACACATCTCGACTTGTACCACGGCATGTCAGTCCAAATCTCCCCAAATAACTACATTTTAAGTAAGTCCAAGCACCGTTCCTGAAAGTCATCCTGCAGGAGCAAACTTGTCCCCTGTACAGAATGACTTGCAATATCAGAGCTCAGATATTGCAATCCAGCAGTGGAATGCCACAATCAGCTGAAAAAAATCACGGGTGAGTTATTTAGAGCTTTTCAGGTCAATACATTTATTTTTCTAAAGGAAAGCTAAAACCAGAGACTTTTCTTTGCTGCAGAAAGGCATGGTAGCTAAGATATTGGTGTGGTCATCCCTTTTTTTGCCTTGTGCCACATAGGTTCCTGGTTCAGTTCTTCCCTCCTGCAGCTCCCCTCCTCCCACGTACCTTCATAACTTTCCTTCTGCCCTTTTTTTTTCCTTCTCTCTTACCCTCTTTGTTGCCTTTTAAGTTTACTGAAAATAATGAACTCCCGTGGCCTTCAACCTTTCTAACATCTCTGCTTATTTCTGTAAGTTGGTTTTGGCTGTTAGGTTACGTTATAATGTTCCAGCACAGATATTCTTTTTGTGATGACAGTAAATAAGATACACACAGACTTTTCTGTTTATTTTTTCAGCTGTTCATTTATAGTAAATTTTAATAAAAACTGTGAAACAATTTTGTTCCGTGGGGGAGGCTTGACACAAAAGTAGAACAATAATGTGCCAAAAATGCGTTGTTATGATCTTTCAGATGGGTACTGTCACTAGGAGGGGTCTGCACTTCAGTCAGTATGAACATGATGAAGTATGAACAGTACAGCTGCAAACTCCCTTTGGATAATGCTGCAAAACATATGGAAAACGTTTCCTGACTTATGAAAAATAATATTGGGGCAGAATATAGTAAAGGAACTGGGTCAAAAGGGTGCATAAAGCGTTAGCGCAAACCTTAAGTGCAATCTTGTAGCCATAAATTCCCTGCTAATGAAATGTATATGTAATTCTTACAGCCCCTCTGTGTTTGAAAAATCTATAGTGTTAATAAAGTGACATAGTTAGAAATCTATATGGGACCTTATTTATTCATTATTTATTTTAAGAGATGGCCCTGAATCTAAACATTCCCTTTGGGAAAGTCCGGATTGTGATTTAGGTTCAAATCCGTACTTTTCTGGCCGGCACCCGTTCCTAATTCTGCTTGGTTTGCACACCCGTGTGCCGCCTTGTTTAATCCGTCTTGCACAAAGCTGGATGTTGAGCTGGCAGCCCCGCAATTGCCCCTTGGGGCCACCAGCCAGGCCCCTTCTCCCTGTGGAGCAGAGCCCGCAGCCATGGCACCCCTGGCTGGAGCTGCTTGCACGCCCAGGAGAGGTCCCAGCCTTTCCGCCCAACATTTGAAAAGGTTTTGCTCCCCCAGGGTAGCACTAGGAAGGGCTAAGGGGGTCCCTTCACACGTGCTGTGCCCTGTGCCCTCTCTCCCTCTGCCAGAAGAAGCTCTGATGGGGGGAAAGCCCTCCCTCTGCCTCAGGCGGATGGGATTTGGCAGGAGGTTGGCTCCCCCCACCCCAGCCTCTACTGGCTCCATCCAACAGAGGGGTCTGGGCTTTCCATCCTCTCCAAAAGGGTCAGTTGGAACCAAAACAAGAAGTGGATAAAGCCTCCTCGCTGATATGGAGGAGCATGCAATGCAAATGCCTGGGCTAGAGGGGGTGAATCCCAGATAAAAAATGAAAAGAAAAGTCACTAGGAGGAGTCAAGCAGCAGGAGCCCGACCCCATGCCTGACAAGCCCAGCTGATTTAACAAATCTCCTGGGCGGCTGCAGCAGTCCCCACCCACGCTACCACCAGCAGGATCCGGCCCCACGGCACTCGCCAGCAAAATGGTCACCAACCAAGTCAGTGTGAGGCACGAAGGGCAATACCTCTGAAGTAAAAAAAACCTAATTTCAGGCCTCGGAAAGACTAACCCTTTTTAATGATTAAGATTGAGTATCTCTTACTTGGGCTAAGAGGCACGAGGCGTGGGATGTAAGTGCTTCTCTGTACTCTAAATTGACTCTGTCACCTCTCTCTGGTTTCTACTTGTTTTATAACTGCTCACTTGATCCTACCAAAAATAAACTAGCACGATCAATGAAATAGGTAGACTGTGGGAGCAGTGAATATCCACATGATTAAGGGTTTTCAGGCTTAGGTCCTAAATAACCATAATTGCCACTCTATTATGTACAGAGTTAGAGAACAGGGAAAGGTGAAGAAAGAAGGTGTTACTGGGAATTTATCATAAAAAACCTGTCCTCACACCGGAGCAACTATACTCACTCTTTCAGATAGCTATCATTAAATTCTAATAATTGAATGAAAGCAATAAAATGTTGTAAGGTATATAGTAGAAATAAAGAATATTCTTCATACTAAATTTCCACAGCACAAAGATTCATCAAAAAGGCCAATTTTTTGCCCAGAGAGCCTGGTCTCTGGTACAAGTGCTGGAGCAGGAGGGACTCCTCCAAACAGACAACTGAAACATCCAGTATTAGACTTCTTCTCTGGATCATTCTCTGTGAGCAGCCGACATACTACGAAGAGTATGTTATAAGGTTAAATTTTTGTCTTACACTCGTGGTGGGATGCTGCTAGGGTCCTGATCTGCAGTTGTGCGGTTAAGAGATGATGTGGGATAGTGTATTACATAGCTGATGTGCACTCCAAAAATAGTCAGTCACTGTAAGTTGCTTACATCTTCCTGCTGTTACTGATGGGCACGTTCTTCCTAGTCTTATTCCTATTTATTAAATTTATCATAATTGCCCTGTGGGGTTGAGGAAGAGAAGTATGGAAAAGGAAGAAAGGGAGACTGGATATCACCGTCTCAGTCACTTTTTTCAGGGTGATGACTGGCAAAAGAAAAAAAAAAGCAATTTCCCTTAAAGGAAAAAAGAATATTTTGCCCTTTTCATAATTCGGTGTGTCAGAAACATTTCTTCCTTACAGCTTTATTAACATCCATATGGCCCTTAATGAAGAATATTTTTTGCTGAGACTGAAAAAAAAGAAGCAATGATAGGTTTTAAGATACATTATTAGCAAAATTAACCAAAAGCTCCAGGAAGGCTCATAGCAAGAAGATGATGAAATGAAGTCAAGTGGGATAATCAGCCTGAAGTAGAGTAAGAAACACCACACATTTTTCTTATTTAGTTGCCTATTAACCTGATTGTCTACCTTGTCTTTGTTATTAGGTGAGCTTCACCTGAATTTCTGATTTCACATGCTCCGATGCAGTAACCAGAGGCAGCACCACCCAGCTGCACCCGGTGTGGGAAGAGCTCAGCCGGCACAGCTCTGGGATAGAAACTTTCACCCTGCCCAAAGCGCAGGGTCCCAGGGCCCCTCACCTTCCTCCAGAGTGGTCACTACTCTATAGAAATTGAACAATCAGTTAGTCAAATGGTTCACAAGCCCATGAAAGTAAAGAAAGAAAGAAAATTGCTCAGAGAGTGAGATGCTAAACCAAAATTTTGTGAACGAACTCAGCCAACGTGCCAAGGACTGGCTCAGAATAATTCCTTACTGATAACAGATATGGAGGCAAAAAGGATAAATTCATCAACATTTTCATTAATATTTGCATGATCTTTGCACAGAAAAATGCAGCAGAGGAACAAAACAGAAAATAGTGTTGTTTTTGTAAGTGACTACGGCCATATAAACACATCCTGTGACACAGTAAGGGCTATTGACCATCACGAAACAGAAGGGTTCCTCAAGTAACAGCTGGTGAAGAAATGAAGCAGCGTGTGTGCATGGAATATGGTCACTTGTATCCACCTAGCAGCTGTTTGCCTGTTTTCAACACTGACGGCACACGTGCTGGATGTAATGACAGCCTGCTCGGTGATACCTGTGCTCCAGAATATTTGGAGAAGGACCAGCTGCTCGCTACAGCACCCAAGTACTTTGGAGTCAGGTCATTTCTGTTACAAATCTGACTCTCTCTGGAAGTTATTTGATCTGATTAGCACGCAGGTGTAAGGAGGCCATGATGGCAATTGTTTAGCCATTACTGGGAAACTTTAGGTGTTCTAGAAAATCTTGCAGAAGAAACCAGGTATGTTAAGATACTAGTAGGAAGAAGAAATTGCCTTTGTTTCAGCAGAGACACAAGTGGAGAAGATAATTTTGTCACTTAAGGCTGGGTTTATGAACATCTTATGTTCATAAACCAGGATGCTGAAATCCTGTGCCATATTGCTATGAGAAATAAATATGGCATCGTGTCTCAATTTCAAATCTAAGAGCTCCATCTCACAAGGGAGGCCCAGACCTTAGCCCTGTCAAAATATGAGATAAGGAAGGAAAGAGATGGTGCGTGGATACTCTCTTTGCCATCTCTGTTGGACCACGCTAAAATCTGAACACAACTAAAAAGCCAATGTAAGAGCAGCGTCTATTCATTAATCGATTTCTACATACTACTGTCCAGACTTGTGAAAACCAGGAATATATGAAGCAGTAGGCATGCGGCTATGTTGGCATGTCCTCTGCAAGACCCGTTGAGCCTTTGCTGGGGGAAAGGTGAGGGGCAGTGTTTGGAAAGCTGGTTTTAACAAATGCCTCAGGACCAGAGCACCGATAACCTTAAGAAGGAAACTTCAGCAACAGAGCTGCAGGCAAAGCATTCTCCACATGATGTCTCCTGAGGAGCTGAGCTACCCCCTGCAGTCTAGGGCTAGCTGGGTATAGACAAGGCTCTGTGGCCTGTAACACATCGCCTCACTTTCCTCCCCATCCCGGAGTTATTTCCAGTCATTTATTTCCCCAGATGGCGATTTCACGATTAACATGGAATATATTCATTATCTCCTTGAGGTCTGTATTTCAGTTAAGGAAATACAGAAAACCAGAGGCAGCAGCTGCTAGAAGTCAAGCTCCTTTTTCTTAATATGAAAAGAGCAGCCTGGCTCTTACCGGGGCAGTAGCACTGTCTCCTACAGTTACAGCACGTTCGGGGAGCACCGGAGTTCAAAAGCATTCTGCAAGGTCCTGGTGTTAGGGCGAGGATATTTGAGTCCTTGACTCCGGTCCTTATCCTTTTACAGGACCAAGGATTTCAGATGTAAGCTTCAAATAGCAATTAAAAATAGCAACTAAAAGCATTCTTTAGGTATTTCATGTTGTCCTTGTTCTTTGTCTGTTATACACCTGCCATGGAAAATGTTGGATATGAAAAGTGCAGCAAGTTTTGACAAATGATTTCGTGTTTAATTAGAGGTATGTATGGTTGACATACAATACAAGATGGAAGCCAACAGATTGCTCATGGGACATCCTCAGAGCGCCTCTAATGGGGCTGAGCTTGTAGCTCTTTGTTTTACATGCTCATGCCTGAGAGCTCTCAGACTAAGGGTCTCAGAAAAATAGTTCAATTTCAAATATAGATGCACGTTCCTCTTTCACAAAGACACATCTGTCCTCACGGTGCTGAATCATGAGGTATTTCCTTTCTGTTTCAAAAAACCTACAGCTTAGGACAAAATTCAGTTTTAAACCTATGTTTAGGTTTCATCCTAGGCTGGATGCTTTTCCCTTTTCACAGCAAAATGCTACTGTAATTCATATATAACTTATACCTGCATTTGCAGAGCAGAGTCCAGCCCCACTCTTTTTGTATATATATAGATTATACATATATACACACACATTATATATATTTATATCTATAAAATTATTATTTTCTGGTTTGTACGCTCTTCAAAAAGCAATATGGGGAGGGACGCTGGTCTCTTAGTGCTTCTGCATTATGATCTACTGACCCTGAAAATAGGGTCAGGAGGAGGTCTCACTGCTAACTGGAAAACTAATCAATATAATTCTACCAAGGGGCTGGTACACACCAAGCAATATAGTCCCCTCCCCCTCAGCAAAAGTCTGTGCCTGATTGTAGAGAATATAATCATCACGTTTTGATACTCAAGGAAAAGAAAAAATATCAACCAAACACAAAGGTTTATGTTTTGTGAGGCTGGGGATATCACTGAGCCCTATCACGGTTTTCAAATTTTAATTCTGAGCAGCTTGATTGGTTATGTTTTACGGTTTGGGCTTCATTCCTTAGTAAGAAATGTAGAATTGTGCTTTTGTTTTCTTCTACAGTTAGAAATAACAAACAATGATGAAAAAAATATTTTCTTCCTCTATCCCTTCCCCCTTCCCCGCCACCCCCCCAATATTGCAGTTACACAATAAGAAAATTAAGTCGGTCTTGTGCTATGCTGAGAGTCGTACTCACAGTAACGGAGGGTGGCCCTGTGCAGCCTGCAGGGATGCCATCATACACCAGGGCTGCATTTGATTCTGATCAGGTACTTTCACTGAGAAAGAGAGCAAGACAAAGGGTAAAAGGTCACTGGTGACTAATTTTCTGAAAACCAGCAGCTTGTGTAAGTAATAGAACATTTATTGTATTTCTCTGTCATCCCAGCAATGAGCTAGAAAATCCATAAGAATTCCCAGCACTAGCCTTTATTAAAGTATAGCCTTGGATTAGTTTAATGTCCAATTTAAAGTCACTGCCTGCACCTACTTTACTTACTTTTCTTGAAGAGAACTATTTTCCCCCAGTTACTTCCCGATTTAAGTTGCCTATAATATCTTTTACCTTAATAAAAAGTAACGTTTCGTTTATTTTGTACAAACATATATGTGTGTGCGTGTATGCTGAGGAAAGAGCACTTGAGTGCTGCGTTCCTACATTAGGCTTATTCTTCCCACACTGAAATATTAAAGCATAACAGGAACGGGGCAAATACCGCAAAATCCAAGCACAGCCTTCCAAAAAGCAACAGCACCGGAGTCACAAACACCCTTTACAGTGTTTGCACCTCTTCCTTTTGCTCTGTGTAAACATGCTTAAGGTTTCAAAATATTATTTCTCTGAAAGGATTTTCACAGAGCTCAACTCTGTTGTGGACGAGACAGAAACTGTTAATCTCAGTTCCTCAGGTCCATACCCAAGCCACAGGTCTAAGGCTAATCAGCCTGAAAAGAAGGGGAAAATGCCCCTTCTCCAACGGGAAGCTGCCAGATGCTTGTGATCATTGTGCTCCTTGCCTGTAATGATTCAACTGGAGACCCCGAATGGCTTGGTAGTGCTGGAGATGGCAATCAGCGTCTTCAGTCAATATACTTGACAGCTATAAACACTGTTATTGGACCTTCAGTGAGATCCTTGATATATGTTAACCCCACAAAATGTAATTACCCTCTAGACTAAACTAGAACAATGAAATATAAACACTGGTTTTTGTTGAGTGAGGGCTCACCCCTTCCAGAGGGTTTTATTAGGCAAATTGTCCTTTGCTGGCTCAAAATTCACTACGTCTATGCCTGGATGAGCTTCTTGGTGGATCACCTGAATCATACGTACCCTTCAGAGTGTGCTGTCCCAGCATGCTGTCCTAGCGTGCCTTCACGTGAATTACACCTGAGCAGATGCTGCATTATCTGTACCAGCCACCAAGCAAAGTCCTTCTGAAACAAGCGTGCAGCCCTCTTGTGCAACAGTGACTGCTCTGTGAGCAATCCTGAGCTGCTTTGTAAAAGCCACTGCACTGGGGAAAGCTTCCACTATCTGAAACGCACCACGAATCCTGAAATGTCTCCTGCTAATGCGCTTGCAAAGCCATCTCTGTGAGCAGAGTCTCTGCACAGGGCTAAGAGTGCCAGTCTCCTCCTTGCATGTCGTCTTGCACTTTTCTTTGCCAGTGTCCCACATACCTATTCATCGTGAGAACAGGGCAGGTGGAAAGAGCTCTCAGGAGGGAGAGGCTCTGCCACCGTAGATGGTCTTTCACATCGAGCATTTCCAGCCTTTCCCCTCTTCCCTTTCAGTGTTTTTCATCCTGTTCCTCTTCCCTACACCTGCTGTCAGTTTTGGTTTGCTCATGTGCTCGGGAACCTTGGAGAGAAGGGGAAGGCAAGAGCCTACCTAAGTACTACTGGCTCGCCAGTCTGCGCTCCCATTTTAGGTGTTGGCAGTCTTCTTCGTTCATTGGCAAATATTGTTTTTTGGTCTTTTCTGGTATGGAAGGGCCTGTCTTCAGCAGATTTCCTGTACCTGATTGCACTTCCCGCTCCTGCCTGAGTTGCCAGAGATCATGAGGCGTATTCTACTGGGGGAATAAAAAAGAAAGACGGAACAAAATTTTGTTCAGATAATTTAAATTCCTGGTCTAAATTGCCTGCTATGTCCAGCTCATAATCCATGCTTATGACGTGACACCCAGGAATCACAGTGGGAAAAGACAAGTGTTTAATATGAAAGTTTTCCTGCATTGCCAAAGTTAATTAGACAGGATTAATGTTTTACATTTATTATCTATAACTAATGTAAACTTTCAAACATATCTGAAACATTATATTGTAAATTCACAGATTTTGGATTTAATGAATTTTTTTTTCCAGGCAGCAAGCCTATGAAATACTATTTAACAAAATTGTTTGTTCTCCCATACAAGGCAGTTACTCGGTGGATGTACGATTACACATTCTTTAAACCAACAAGGATGATACTTAAAATTCAAATTCACAGCTCTTTGACTCCTGCTTTTTGCCATTTAGCTATTTATAGGAGAAAAAAAAATATGGCTGAAGCTTATAGTTAGAGCCAAACAAAGCACAAGAGGTATAATATCCAGATAGGCAGATGACTGTTTCTGTATAGTCAATATGACGGTGACAATACTCTTGTGCCCTAGAGTGGTTTTCAAGTGAACAAAAGATGCAGAAACAGGGATTTGTAAATTAAGGCAAGTTGTCCATCTTCAGAAGTGCCACCACACAGAAACTTTTTTCACCAGAGGAAAATGCTGTCAGAGAATGCACAATAAAAGAGACAACATGTTCACCTAACATCAACAGAAGCCGGTTGTTTGTTTGGGGCAACACACAGGAAAACTGAACCTGCCAACAGGGTGACTTCAGAAAGGAGGAAATGACTGATGAGAAAATCTAATTCCGATCTGTGTCTGATATTGTATACAGATCACACATCACAACTGCTTTGTGTTTAACTCTGATCATGAAATCTACCAGTTCAAGAGACAGCAAAGTGCAGTAGTTACTCTCCCATCCTGCCCCTTTCAAATCTCTGCTCTTCAGAGAGTGGGCAAGGCGGAGAATTTGTCCAGGTGCTAAATGGAAGTAAAATTTACCAAGGCAGGAACCCCAGGCGACATTACCAGCTGGTTACAATTACCAAGGTTCAAAACCTGAGTTAAAGGAAGTAAGATGGTAGATGGAACCGAGCAGGAGGCAACAATAAACTAATATGGTTTTGAAAGGAGACAGAAAACTAAGTAGAAATGGGAGTATTCAAGTACTGGATATAATCTGGGGCATATTAAGTGGAAGAAATAAATCAAGCGATAGCTTTGAGCACATGGTATAGAGCTGTGTTTTCCCTTATAATTTGTGAAATGATAGCAATTTTTGACAGAGTTTTTAAGAATCAGCTGGACACATATTGGAGATGAAGAGGTAAATCTGCAAACCCACACCGCCGAAAATCTGGACAGCCTGACAGAAGTGCTCTTACAACAGCATAAGGCCTGAGTTTCAGCAGCTTCAGGCCAATACAGTGCATCCAGAGATTACATTAGGTGTGACAGTTCCAGTTAAATGTCAACTAGAAGCAAACAGTCCTTTTTCGTGGAAAATGCATTGATGAAAAATGACAAATAATGTTAAAAATAATTAAAAAGAGAGAGGAAAATACTGTAAACAAAAAGATCATGTTTTAAACATGACAGAGAGTTTGAATGGTGTATGGAATAGCAGTTAAATATATAGAAAATCAGAGAAAAATGCAATTAATGCTAACAAGAGAACACATCCTTTAAGTACAATACAGCACTCTGAAGGACTATGGTTCTAGTCATGGAGCCTGTTCTTCACATTTATGCCTCCAGCCATGCAAAGCAACTCACAAGAAAGAGATCTTAACCAAAACTCTGAAGTCCCAAGCCTACTAACTGTAAGCAGCAAAATATCCAGTGATGCCATGGGGTTGGGGGAGACCGGAAAAGTGGTGCATTTTTCAATGGAACCATTTTGTGTTAGAAAGAGTCAAAACCCTTTTTAATCATGTAAAGACAATTCTTGATTAAATTTTTGGTCAAGTATGTTGAAAGAACAGATAATAACCCAACAGTTGGGGCATATGTATGAATTGTGGGAAGGTATTAACACTGATTTCTCTCTATTGAAGATGATCTTTGCATAAATAATTATTTGACTAGACTAAGATAGACTTATCATATAATCTAGTGATTTGGGGACTTATCTGGAATGGGACAAAAGCAGAAACTTGATTGCATACTAACCACAGAACTCCAACGAGTGCTCTAGTGACTAAATTGTTGATTTTACTGAATTAACCTGCACATATTGAATTAACCTTACACAAATACCCATTTGCTGTCTTAAGCCCCTGCCATCATACTCACAAACAGGATAGTTTTGAAAGTTTCCAGTTTTGTTCTGAAAAAAAAAAAAAAAAAATCTAGCCAATTTGCTTCACAAGACCATAAAAAGTTGTAAATAAAAGTACAAACATTACCGGAATAGCCAGGAGTTATTATGCATGGATTTTTTCTCAAGTATTTTAGAAGCAAGAGGTCACCAAGAAGATCATGAGGCCCCTTATGGCTGATGACAAGACTAATTTGTTGACAGAAGATTTAGCATTACTTAAGAATTATATGAATTCTTTTTATCAAAGGGAAGAATGGCTGATAGATACCAGAAACAGATTTATTTCCCTAAGGAGGAAGAAAAAATACTAAAGGAAATCAATATCAGATCAGAACAGGTGATTGAGAAATTTGAATGTTCTAGTTACAGGAAAAAAAGGAGTTTCCTATGGCATTTCTTTTTCTCAAAAAGACTATGATTGTGGTCTTAGCATTCTTATAATTTGAAAAATCGAGAATCAAGACTAAAGAAATTCAGAAAGATTCAAACAAATTGTTTTACATCAAAAGCGTCTCCAGACAAATTATATTTCAAAACAGTTTGGTAAGACAAACTGGATGGGAGATTATATTTTTCACTTTTTTATGAACTTCATCCTGTTTTAAAGAAAACAAACCAGGATGCAAAGGTAGGAGAGTTCCACAGCAAAGGAGTCCTTGGCGTGGGCTTGTGATCTATCAAGGACCAAACATTTTCAGATGACGAAGCAGGAGGCACAGTCCTCACAGGCAAGCAAGCTTGAGGCAACGGTAGTCTTGTGCTCAGACCTGATTTGTGGGTTTTGCTGTTCATTTGGAAATCAAGGTCCTATGTCATTCTTCTCATAAATATTTTCCTGCTTGAGTGTATTTTCCCCTTCCTTCCAACAATCTCCCTCAAAGTAATCACAGGCTTTGTGTACACAGAGCAGAGAGAAGGCAGATATTATTGCTGAAAACACACAAGAAAAATAATCTCCTTCTTAAATAAATTTCTTCTGAAGCAACCACGAAGATAAAGAGTACTACTCCTCCAAAAAGTAGAGCATGATTGATAATTACTGGTTACAGCAGGACGCTTCTGCTGGAAGCAGAGCCAAGCTTTCCAAAACCACGGCTGTTTAATGTGCCTCTTCTTATGAGTATTCAATATAAGATAACTAACTTGATCGCTAGTTTTTAGCACTCACATCACAGAATCACAGAATCACAGAATGGTAGGGGTTGGAAGGGCCCTCTGGAGACCATCCAGTCCGCCCCCCCTGCTAAAGCAGGTGCCCCCAGGGCAGGGTGCACAGGAACGCGTCCAGGCAGGTTTTGAATCTCTCCAGAGAAGGAGACTCCACAGCCTCCCTGGGCAGCCTGTGCCAGGGCTCTGTCACCCTCACAGGAAAGAAGTTCCTCCTCGTGTTCAGGTGGAACTGCCTGTGTTCCAGTTTGTGCCCGTTGCCCCTTGTCCTGTCGCTGGGCATCACTGAAAAGAGCCTGGCCCCATCCTCTTGACACCTGTCCTTTAGATATTTGTAAGCATTGATAAGATCACCTCTCGGTCTCCTCTTCTCCAGGCTGAACAGACCCAGCTCTCTCAGCCTTTCCTCATA
>VZSC01017612.1:0-21372 GCA_013398225.1 Steatornis caripensis | reverse complement strand
ATTTGAGGCAGACAACATCCACTGCTCTCCCCTCATCTTGTAATGTCTTCTCAGAGCTCAGTACTCCTGAAACCTGAGAGCTGGCCATCAGGAACTGAGGCCTTTAAAGACAAATACCACGTTTTGACATGTTTTTTGACACATGAGCTGTCCTCAGAGCATAGTCTAGAAAATACCCACAGACTTCAGTAAAGAGGCATTTCAGCACTTGGGCTGTTTCTGGACTGCAGACAACCCTCTCGTGACCGTGTTGCTCCAGTTACCTGGACTGAGGGATCAGCTGGAGCATGATGAAGCTCTCTTCCTGTCAGCCTATTTACCCGTGTTTCCTTCCCATGGAAACAGGGAGGGAAAGGCATCTGAGCCTTGTCTGAGCAGGCAGATGGAAGCTGGTCAGGGAGCACATCCGGAACAGGATGGTCCTCAGAGGTCCCAGGGTATGGCCAGACCGTGTCAAAGAATAAACTTCAGAGCACATCGATCAGACAAAGTGCAGTTTTGTTTCCTGCCGCTTGCTGCTTTGTAGATTTATGGCTTCACAAACAATTCTAATAAAAACAGGAATTATTTTCACACTAAGCCACTCCTCAGCATGAATAAGAAAATAGGAATCAAACTAAGTTACTTAATACCAGCTGGTGTTTCTTCAAGCATTTTGTGAAAACTGAAGAAGAAATATGTAAACTTCAAGTACAACTCTAATAATCTATGGTCTCATTATAATAAGCTGTTGCAGAAAGATGGAGAGTATCAAGGTGAACTTCCTCAAATCTTTCAAATAAATTTGGCTATATTGAGCACCGAGCCCTACCTTAAGATAAAGAAAATGAACTAAGGAGTACTAACTGTAGAATATTACAGAAATAGTAACTGAGGGATTAATATAGCCTATAAAAAACAATTTACCATTTGAAATTTTTGCAGGGAAACAGCAGAAGAGACGATGGAGGCTTCAATAAAGCTACAATGAGGTTACAAAATACTATTGACTTTTTCAATTTCAGTTCAGAAGAGTTTAAATGCAGAGAGTAGCATGAAGTCTACTGAATCAGGGATACTTCTGAGCCAAAGGCACAAGCACAGGTCTTTAGAGGCAGTTTTGCTTCCCAGGCTGCAGGGCAGATGGACTCAGAGCAGCCACTCTTCCACTGCAAGACAAATGGTCTTTCCAAGCTGGGAAAATTATTCAAGGCAGCAGACAAGGCCTCACAACCCTGTCACCAGGCCTACCTATCATATATATGTATATATGTATAAAGTATGTACAGCTACATAAAAAGAAACCTTCCTCTGACTCCAGCTGTTCCTACTAATTTGAGATTGTATGTTCCTCTGTACTTTTCATGCAGTAACTAAATGACAGTCACACATGCAAATCCTGGATAAAAGCTGCCTTTTGCATCACACTTATTAGTTAACAACCACTGCTGTGAGATTTTCCTTAGCTCATGATTCATCTCTTCTAGGTGGCATGCTGATGTCCTACCGAATCAAAGGCGATTCCAGACCACATGAATAATTTTAGCCTTCATCTGTTTTGATTGTAGAGGTTTTTGAAGAACGTCACAAGAAATTGACAGCACTCGCTTATTCTTATCTAGTTCAGACTTTCTTCAAACTCAGTAACGGTTAATATGCAACTACTCACTCTTTCCTTAAAAATAAAAAAAAAAAGAGGAAAAATGAAACTTATTTTGGGAAAACCCTGCCTGTGAAATAAAATGACAAAATTTAAGAGTACCTGAAGATTTGAGGGTAGCCTGAATCAGAGTGTCAGAGCACAGCAGATGCTGCAATTACTGCTGGGTCTGCTACAATTCCCTATTAAATGTTGTTACCTGTAGACAATGGGGCACCTTACCCCATGAGAGCTTTCCATTATGCGCAAAGAAAGTCTGCAAGCCCATGCGATGACAAGGAAAGCCTCTCTTCTTATGTTGTGGAAGTATCTAGTATTTTGACAAGATCCTTCCTGTAAAGACTCACTTGTTGATTGAAATTACCTAATCTTTGCAGAGGATCCAAGGACGACAGGAGAAGGATGCTTCTCTTTTAATCCATGGAAAACTAAGAATAACTTAGCTCTCAGATGTCGTGATGAACACAGATCAACTTCCTGATTTGTGTTGGGAGGGATCCTTATCCCCTACGCTAATAAACACCAAAATGAGGCAAGAGTGCCAAGATAGGAAAATGGCTTAAAATCTATTGTGTCTTGCTTCATTTGTTTTAAGAGCAATGCATTTTACAGCTTTCAATAAAGTTACTCATTGGTAACCCATCTTGTACTTTGCTCTCCTTCTTATGCTCATGGACATTAATGGCTAAGAGCCACCTCTGACAAGCAAGTCTTTGCTACTGTTGTGATGCTAACCCAAAAGGTCATACTGAATGAAATTGGCAATGGAAGTTCTTCAGTCGATGGCCACGTCAAATTTTCTAGCCAGAAAGCCATTAATAGCACTATAATCTGTATTTCTGCTCATTGTCAACACTGCATTTACCTTGTTTCCTGTTGGAGCTCAGCTTCAAGTTTCAAATTTGAAAAAAATCATCACTAAAGTGTCACTAGGAATCTGGGTGATGGTGCTTCATATGAGTGGATCATGCCTCACTCTAGTCATCTCTTAGATCTTTTTCCTTATTTTCTGTTCTTCATATACCAGGCATTTCAATGCTGTCAGCATTCCTATCACAAAATGACTGTAATGCTATAATTCCAACATCTCGTCTCGCTGACACATCCTCGCTTGGCTTTCACAGGTGGGAGCAAGCAATAGCACACTAAAAGATAACTAGTAACCAGCACTGCTACACCAGCGACATGAAACTGGATGTGAGGAGGGAGCTGTGAGAGAGCTGCTGACAGCAGGAGGGGTCCTGTGTCCATTGCTCCCCTAGATACGTGACTGCGGCTGTGTTCACCAGTGGGCATTACGGTGCGTTCTGGGTCCCACTTCTAAAAGCCAGCATATATCTGTGGTTAATAAAAAAAGTTAAAAAAACACCCAAATGCTTAACAATGAAGACAGTTATCTATTTAATAAGCTTACCAAGACTATAACTCATATCTGGTTTTGCTTCTGGGGTTTTGTTTTGACTTTTAGTCTGACTGAATAAAAAACTTTGTTTTCTTTCACTGCGAAGCCGAGTTGGCTCCGTACCTCTGGGGGAGTTGAGGAACCGCAAGCATGGAGTGCAGACACTCCTGACAGCCCTCTCCAGCAGGACACCTTTGGAGGGTCCAGATGTTGGTGAGTGTTTCCCAAAGTCCTCTGAAGGGCCCGTTTGAGGTTCAGAGTACTGCCAGCTGCTGAGCCTGGGGAAGAGTCCCCTCAGCAGGAACGGGTTTTCCTCTCAAGGAAGAGACAGCTGAAAGACACTTCCATGCAAATACAGCCGTTCCATGTAAGCAGCTCAAATCCAATAATGACATCTTTCACCTTTGATACATTGTCCAGTCAGTTGTCCAAAGCGACGAGTGGGACTATGCATAAAATGCACCCAGTCCTCTTCACTTTCTGGGACCACCAGAAGACACATTGCTTTTGTTGGGTAACTCCTTTTGGTGACGATCACTTCTTCAAAGCACCCGTCCGCTGTTAGCATCGTGGACAGCTACATTTTGTGGCAGGAGAGATTTCTAGTTTTCAATGTCCTGTACGTACCTTTGGGAAATAACCGTAAATAAGGTATTTATCAGATATGGATCTCATAACAGCTTTCAGAAAACATAGCATTGAATTCACGCCTCACTACGCATTGCCATGCTCAGACTAAAGCCAAAGAGGCTCCTTATAACAGAAAGGCTGGCAGGCTTTTAAGGCAACCTTTTCCCTTCCTCTGCCTCTCACTCCCTTTCTGTAAACAGATGATCACACTGATATCCTGCTTTGTAAGACTTTTTGATAGAAAAATTCATGCGGGCCATGGGGAAGGCGGTACCCTTTCATTTTAAGTGACCCGCTATGAAATAAGTGCAGTGCTGGAGCAAGCAGGGGAAGGAGCCAGGTTTGTTATCCCTCCTTCCACTCCTCGCTGCTGCCAACTGAAACAAAAACAAGAGAATAGGGAAGGTTAATGCTGAGAAAGAGTTTGCACACACTCAGTTTTGGAAAGCGTCCACTCCTTTCCTTTCCAGTGCCAAGCCCCCTGGATAAACCCTCCCAGCAAGGTATAACCAAGGCATCCTGTGGAAACCTGGGGTGCAGTTCTGGTGCTGGGTACGCTGCAGCCCCGCGTGAGGCTCCAGGAGTCAAGTGCTTTGCATGAAGGCTGGCCCCTGTGACATGAAAACAAACACGTGCTATTCATATGCCTGGTATCAAACATTGATTCCTCAGCCCCTCTGACACCCAAGAAACAGGTGAATCAAAAAAACCTCTCTTTCCTGAATGAAAATCAAACAGTGGTGTTAAACAGGAGGAGCAAAAAGTCATGCAAAGACTGAAGACCTGCCTTACCCTTACCACATTTTTTAGGAGATGGAGCACAGATTGCCTGCTCATCTCCCGCCTTACTGGCAGTATTATTCACATACAGAAAATAGTGAAGCACTGTGAAGGGCTGTTTTATTTAACCTTCCCTCATCTTAATGTTCTGTTTACATTTTGGTGGTGGTGGGGGTTTTTTTGTTGTATGTGCTCAGGCCAGAAGAGCATCACTGCTGAGCACGTAATTCTCCCTACGCGGTAAGAGACATCAACAGCAGCACTCTTGCTATCAGTCCCCGGGGCTCGGCAAGAGGATTTTGTTAACAGGGATGCTTTATCCCACACACTACGGGAGCACTGGAGAAATTGCCAGCCCCAAATCCCATCAGCACATTTGGTGAGGAGGGGGAGCACGCAAACAGCACTGTGCAGGTGAGTCATTTTACTGGGTGGCACGAGCAACATGCACTACAACTTACTTTGTGTTTGTTCTTGCCGTAGTCCGCAGGCATAATGCCCGCCTCTGCTCCCTGGGACCTTGTTCAGTGCAGTGACTTGACTACTTTAAATAACACGTACGCTAGGGACAGGGAGAAAACTACAGCCAGTGGGAGCAGCAGGAGCTGGTATGGAGAGTGCATCACCTTCTGTAGGTAAGAAGTTCACAATGAAATATTTCATAACTGTGGATGTCTTCTGAATTCGGTTCATTTCCCACCGGAGGGGAAGATTTGGGGGGTTCTTCTTTGAAAGCAAATTTTTATCCCCGATTGCAATGCATAAATTACTTTATGGGTCCAAAACCCTCAAGGGTGCGTCTCAGAGTCGTATAATGTTTCTGTGGGCTTCTCAGATTTACAATAGCTGATAGATGTGTAAAATCCCAAGTAGCCAGAAACTCCCTCATGCATCTAAATGTGCAGATGCTGCAAAGCAAAAATTATCTCTGCTAATGTTACCATTAACTTATACTCAGAATTTTCCCCTGCAGATTTATTTTTTTATTACTGTTTTTTTTTACTGGCTCCCACATGTTTGTGGTGATTACACCTACTTTTAATTAATTCAGCCTGATTTTGGTAACTCTTCTCACATGAATACGGTGGATGTGAAGTGCCACACTTTCTGAAAAACTGAAGGATATTGGTGGGTTCTTAATCCAAATCAAAGAAAGAGAAAAATAAAAGCAAAATTGAAGTGGTCTCTGAGGCTGTTACAAAGGAATTGCCTAGTCTAAATTTTGTTATTCCCTTCAGCAAAAATACTTGAAATCTAAATGAATATATGTGCAGAATTACACTTTGAATAAACTGCTCTGAAATAATGAAAATGCTATTTCACTTCTTCAGTTAGCAAAGCATAAGCAGCAAAGCCAAACTGCTTCCATTATGACAGAGACCCATTGTTGGTCACGTTCCAGTTGATCAGGTTCACTGAGATAAACACATGCTAATGTGTTGGCAGCTACAAACTCAGACCTATGAAACCATGTCCTTGATTATTAAGAAAAAGAGGAATGCACCCAGAAATCTTGCAAGAACAACATTACCGCCCAAGCATTTTGAAACATGTCCTTTTGGTGGACCGGTCCCTGGATAATGAGGGGTGTTTCAAAACAACATTTTAACCGTGGTTCTTGGGTAGCTGCTGCTTGAGCTCATCAGTCGCGTCGCCAAGTCTTCCCCCTCATACGTCCGCCCTCTCCTGCTCCCTGGTGCAGGGGCTGCCATGTGAACTCCTAGCCACGGGAGCCAAGTCCACCACTGGGAGACTGTCCCGAAGGTCTGTTTTCACAGCATGGAACCCATTTCACACCACCCCTCTCCTTCAGGTTTCCCTCCCCCTGGGTCTAAGTAACACTACTGTGGCACTGGCTTCAATAAGTAACGTTTTATTGTGTCTAATCATGTGCAAATGTGTTAAAATTGGTAGTTTTTAGCAAACAGTTATGGAACATATTACTGTAAGGCATTTGTTCATGGCGTGACAATGATTGGCCCCATGCCACTTAAATGTTTTATTTAATAATGTGGGAATTTCAGTGTGTTTTCCTTTCATTATTTTTAACTTGAAAACAGAAACAGAAAGCCCCCTCTTTAAAGTTAAAACTTTACCGCCTAGAGTCTGTCAAAAGCAATATAAGCATCTGGATTTTAAAGAGGGAGCTTTTTCAGGATGTTAATTTAATATACTGGCATATTTCGTGCATACTTTTTATATTTTATGTGCTTGAAGCTACCTCCATGGTGACCACCCAGGAACAACAGACTTTTCAAAATTCAGAACTTACGAGCGAAAGATGATGTTCACGCAACATGGTGCATTTCAGGTAATATCTGCCAATTTTAGAAACCAAATGCTATGCGTAGCACTTCAGCTTTTCCCTGCAATGCATTTCTATAAGCCATCAGGTAAAATAAAAGGGTTTACATTACGAACAATCGAACCTTTAGGTCCCAGGGGGTTACTCTTCCAAAACAATTCCACTTTTAATAAGGTATGCTACGAATAGAAAAATTTTCAATCCTACATTAGTGAGAACTTTGCAAGGGAACATCTCAAGCCCACACGTTTTTGGCCATAATGCTACATTGCATTGTATGTTACGAGAGAAGAATTAATAGCCAAGTATGGGTTGCTATTCTAAATTGGGAACTTCATTAGAACAAGGTAAAACACACATATGTCTTCCCCTAGTTTCCTGAAAAACCTCTGCCAAGACCTTTTGCAGCAGCCGCTCAACTGGAAGAAAGAGCTCTCTATCACTTAGTGCTGTGAGTACTGATTGCTGGCTGGCTTACGCACTTCAGGAGCAAACACATTCCTTTAGAAACATAGTCTAAAATTACAATGTGTTCAACATGAAGCGGTTCGGTTTGTGCAAGTGATTCGTTCATGCATTTCCATAAATCAAGTTTGGAAGCAAAAAGGAAAAAAGCAACATATTTTATTTTCAGCTGAACTCTTTAATTTTAGAACTTGATCCTGTTTTTTCTTTTTTTTCTTTTTTTTTTGTTTTTATTTTTCTTTTACAATTTGCCTCTCTACAACTATTCTGTGAGATTTCTTTGGATAACTGTGTTGAAGCTCCCATTTCGTACAATCAGTATGGCAAACTGTTCTCCTGTTGACTGCCCCATAAGAGACATCTGGAGAGAAAAGCAACAATATGTTGACAAATACATGCTTCTAAGAATGGCCGGCCCTGACTTTTAAGATGAATTCGAGTGATAAATACACAAGACAGCCCCAATACCCGAATTGCAAGAATAGAACAGAACAGAAGGAAAATAAAACAGAAGGAAAAAAAGAGATATTTAGCAGATGCGGTTAGATCTAGAGTGGAATATGCAGGGTTACATTTCATGCTTCATCACTGACATAGACAGAAATTTTTGTTAGTTAATCTTCTTTTGGACCCTACTGTAATGGTCTTACTGTAGTTATCCAAGCATTTAGCATCTCTTGTTTACTACATCATATTTTATTTTATTTTTTCCTACACCCGTCCTAAACACTCTCCTCAAAACAGCACAAACTGTAAAGCAAAGACCCTACTCATGGAAGACTAGAGGGAAAAGCAGCATTAGGAAGAAAGACCTGCGGCTGCTGCCTATACTACACGTTTACCAGCCCTTTTACCTGACAACTAGAAGTTATGCCAGCTCCACCCCAACAGTTTCTGCGGTGAAATAAAGTCATTTTCAAGGGTCTTTCAGTTTCAGCCATGGAAGCATTAGCTGGAGAGTGGGAGAAACTGGGAGTACTTTGGAAGCTGGAGAATCAGGAAGTGGAAGGGTTAGTTGACTTTCACATTTTTGTTTTATGTTTTAAACCCAATTTGAACTCAGGCACTGAGATTCATCCCACTTGAAATAACACAGTTGAAATAATTGCGCTTACTCGGAGCCACTACAGGACCTGATGGCCACGATTTAAACTACCTAATGACTGTGGTGGACAGATTACCACTCACCGCTTGTGCCAGAGCGACTCTTTGACCTTTTGTGGCACACCTGAACAGCCTTGGATATTTCCTGCTCCATCAGCCAGGAACAGCGGCCAAAAAGAATAATTTAAAATTAATTACAATCACCATCAGTGTGTTCACGTGTCTGAACAAATTAGAGAAAAAACTCCCTGCATTTATTTCAACTTTTTAAAGAGTTGATTGTCGTACCCTTAAGAACATTATTTAACATATATATTGCTTTAAAAAACAATTATGTTATAAAATAAATATTGGCAGCAAAATGCTAAAGCAGCGGCATCCAGATTCTCTCTAAGCAAAGGCTGCATTAACAAGCTGCCAGGAGCCCAACAGCTGCATCTAATTTTCATAAAAGGGAGCAGATTGCTTCAGCTGCCCCCGTATGAAGGTGAGGCCCGGAGTGCATCCCAGCAGGCACGACTGCTGCCGCCCCAGCCATCCCACGCACGAGACAGAGCAACCTCACACCATGTCCCACAGTCTATTGAGCCTCTCTCGTGTGAAGGGGTATTTTGGCATTTTCCTTCTCCCATCCCGCTAGCATTGAAGTGAGGATGTGACAGAAATAAAAACTTAGCCGCTTCCTAATCCGCCTGTACTCCATGGATAGGATAGGACAGGATAGGATAGGATAGGACAGGATAGGACAGGATAGGACAGGACAGGATAGGACAGGATAGGATAGGACAGGATAGGATAGGATAGGATAGGATAGGATAGGATAGGATAGGATAGGATAGGATAGGATAGGATAGGATAGGATAGGATAGGATAGGATAGGATAGGATAGGATAGGATAGGATAGGATAGGATAGGATAGGATAGGATAGGATAGGATAGGATAGGATAGGATAGGATAGGATAGGATAGGATAGGATAGGATAGGATAGGATAGGATAGGATAGGATAGGATAGGATAGGATAGGATAGGATAGGATAGGATAGGATAGGATAGGATAGGATAGGATAGGATAGGATAGGATAGGATAGGATAGGATAGGATAGGATAGGATAGGATAGGATAGGATAGGATAGGATAGGATAGGATAGGATAGGATAGGATAGGATAGGATAGGATAGGATAGGATAGGATAGGATAGGATAGGATAGGATAGGATAGGATAGGATAGGATAGGATAGGATAGGATAGGATAGGATAGGATAGGATAGGATAGGATAGGATAGGATAGGATAGGATAGGATAGGATAGGATGGAAAATAACTATTGACTAATGCAAGCCTCTTTTATGCACTCGGAGAAGAATGGCTTCCCTAAATGTTAATAGGTCTGCTAGGTATCAGTTTCAAAAGTTCACGCAACTCAGGCTGCTCAAGAGGGCAAAAGTTTAGGCAAGCAGAACCGCAGCGCACATCTTTCGGAGGATTTGTTTTTCACCCAAGTCTACAAAATATTATTTATGATTCCACAACCGCTACCAGTTGCTGATGATATCACACTTGGCTTTTTACATCTTTTCTGCCACCTGAATTCCAACTCCAAGAAATCCTACACTGCAGTGAAAGGCAGGAAGATGTCAAAAAGCATGTGCTATGACTTATCACGCCCCAAACATGCTGAGAACACAGACACTATGTAATGCCTGATAGAGTGCTTTTGCATCAGGACATCAACAGCCTTTCCTTTGTCAGTAGTGCTAAATGAATTGGAAGATTGCTGTGCTACAGCTTCTCAGTCAGGAGAGCTGTCAGCAGCTTTGCGATGGCCATCTGGGGAAAACAAACGCTTGGCCCAAAGCAAGATGATGTAACAGGCGAGGAGCACTGGCAGGGACATGGTGGATTATATTAAAAATCTATCTTATTTGTTAGCTAGCTGTGGATGACAGCATTGGAGTGCACAATAAAATGCTTTTATGATGCTCTGTAAATCCCTTGGGTTCACCACACTTGTGTACATCTTGAGCTCATCTATTGGCCAGGAATGAAACAGAAGACAGTTATGTTTCATTCAAGATTAAAATTGTTATTTATGTATAAATTAGATAATAGCTGCTGCATAGTGCAGAAGTCTGTCAACTGTATTTTGCATTTTTTTGGCACGCACCTTTTCAACTCGGTTTCCGTGTACATTTGTCTGGTAAGAGATCATAAATGCTTTCCTTGCTGTGCTGTGGAAAACTAATGCTTTAAGGTAACGTGCAATATATATTATTTTTGTTCTACACAGAAAAAGAGAAAAGCCGTCACAGCAACGACAAATGCCAAGTGTCTGCTACCCCAGTTTTATGAAGAACAGAACATTCTTGTGCTTGGCAAGATTTAATCCCATTAATAACAAATTAATCTTATTGATTAACAAATAATGATTCCTAGAAAATTATAATCAGTTCTTTACTATTTCACAAGCATACAAAAGTTATTCGGTTGCATGTCTTTCGCCTACACTGTTAGGTCTTGGCCGACCCATAGCAGCAGAATGGGTGAGATTTGGATCCCGCTTGGTGGCTAAAGCAGAATGACTGTGTTTAGTTCAGTGGAATGTCTCCTGATTTACATCAGGTTAACAGATACCAGAAGCTGCTGAAAAACCCCTCAGATTTCTTTTTGGCCAAATCTACAGCACAATGGCAAAACGATATCGATGAGGGTGCTGTGAATCAGCAGACCAAAGTGACTCCAACCCTGCTTTGTCATGATGCAGAGAAGTTTGCTTGGTTGCGGCCCAACCAGAGCCCCTCTGAACTCAAAAACCAACCTGCAGAGATGCAAAAGGCAAAGGAGGGAAAACCATAATCCTACTTGAATTTTCGCTATTTAAAGAACGATCAGAAATGCACAAGCAATACAAAGAGTACTTACTACATTTGAAGTTAGCCCACTCTCTGGGATGCAAGAGTCTGCGCTGAAGAACCTCAGCTAACAGACTCTCACTCTAGCAGTTTACAATACACGTGCCGCTTTAGTAATAAAATTGTGTAAGTTGAAATATAGCCAGAGAGGAGAGGTACAGAAATCCAATGTGGGATTTATTTAGAAAAGATGTTTGCCATTGAAGTCTGCATTAGCAATCAAGCTTACATTCACTCAGAAAAAGAAAAAGAAAAGTACCTTGAATGGATTTCAGAGGATCACCTCTGTCAACCAGGACTTCAGCAGAGACCCAGATTTAATTTACAGTTTTCTCAATGGAAAGGTGAACAGTACAGCATGTTCTGAAAATTAAATTTCAATGATTAAGGACATTATTTATTACACATGAGCTTGCTCCTGGGCAATTACTGAACATAATTTTGCTTCTTTGTACATTTCAGTATGATTCACTGAAAAAGCTCCTGAACAAAACACATTTGCAGAGCTCTATTTGCTTGGTCTGTTTGTTTGCAGTTACTATAGTTTTCAAACACCTTTCTTTAAGGAATGGGAAAATCCAGGTAATAATTAGGAGCCATAATTACACCTAAAATTGTAGATGAGTGAATTGTCTAAGAAAAAAACCCCACAAACCCAAAGCAAGTGGCAAAAGTAGCAGCTCTGGACCCTGGCTTCCAGCAGAAACCTAATTCTAAGAGATTATGTATCAGGGCCAGATCACGCACTTCTGTGCAAATTCCTGAAATCAAAAGTTTGAGGTTTGGGAGTTTGGGGGTTTGGTTTTGGTTTTGGGGGGTTTTTTTTGGGGGGTGGTCCCTTTTTTTTTTAATGAGAAGATAAAATCAAGGTTAGTTGCAATACCACAGGACAGAGATATTGCATGTAACTGAAACATCCAAGGTCTCAGAGACAAACTGAAAGACACCACCTCCACTACCTGCAGAGCAGGCAAACAGCAACTGGGAGAATTATGTCTCTATCCCAACTTCAAATTAGCTTCCATTAAAAAAAGAACCAAGCAAAATCAAACACAAACACTACATGCTGCTTCTCAAATGATATTAAAAGGACTGAATATATTTCATTACAAAAACTGTGCTGTTTTTTAGATAGTTAAATTATTGAAAAGACCATCTGAAGCTATGTATACATATAATTTCAGTGGTGTTCTCTATCCAGAAATAATCAGGAAAAAAAAAGGAAACCTTGTCTTCGCACATGAAAACTTCAAGTCGCACTTGATAAACGGACTNTTAAATTATTGAAAAGACCATCTGAAGCTATGTATACATATAATTTCAGTGGTGTTCTCTATCCAGAAATAATCAGGAAAAAAAAAGGAAACCTTGTCTTCGCACATGAAAACTTCAAGTCGCACTTGATAAATGGACTTACCGGTTCCCATTTGAATGTTCAAATGGTAAGTTATAGCTATAAAAGGCATGGAAGAATCTCCATTTGTATGTGGGTTGCTGTACAGTGATAAAGGGAAGAAGTGGGAGCTGCAAAGCTTTGCTCTCTTGGCATGGTATTTCACAACTTTCATATAGCTGCATAAAGGAAACACTTAAAAGAAACCGGACAAAAGTCATAGTTGAAAGGGCAGAAAAATATTTAAAGTATGTATTTTGTGACCGCTCACGTGTTACTTAAAATCTTCTCATAGTAGTAAATAATTCCTTTCTCCCGACAAAGCAGGCATGTTTCCTGCTATTTCAGACAAGGCAGGGGAGTTTAACACCCTGGTCTGGGACCCAGGTTAGTGGGGTTCCGCTACCGGTTCGACGCTGTGACCTTAAACCAGTCATTTCTTCCTCTCCCTTTATGGACCCACTCTGTTCCCTTTGCTTGTAACTTCTTGACTATTTATGGTGCTTTGTTCATCCACCGAACAGCTGTCAGTTTGCCTGCATTCCTTCTCTCCTGTCATTGGGATGGTTCGAGATTTTCTTCCTAATCACACCTAATTGGCTGTTTAAAATGCATAATCCTCTTTAGAAGATTACTGTAGCAGAGGCTTTCAGGAAATGCATGCTCTGGTGTTATCAGAGGTCTTTGGCATAAACGGCCTGTGGCTTTCTACTCGATCCTCCCCACCACATCATTAGAGACGTTTGGAAGAGCACACAAGCAGCTTCCAAAAGTCTTCTACAGCATTGCGTTTCCTCCGGGAAACAACAGGGCATGAAGGGGGAGGTAGAGGTTTGGACTGATGCTTTGGAGGAGGTGATGTAGTATAACAACAAACTGGATTAATTGACAGGCATTTTAAATTAATGAACTCCATCCTAAGCAGCTCACAATGTGTGTAGTTTAAATAATTTTATCAAAAATTAGAAATAAAATCAATATTTACAAGAAACTACACATCTTCTATCAGTGTATTTTTCCTACCCAAAGTCTGAAAGATATGCTACAACAATCTGCTGAAGTCCTTAATCAATCAAGAGGTAGAGAAAGGTGAGGAGAAAAAAGAGAAAGAGAATTACAGAAGAATTAAGATTCCTAACCCGCTAAAGATGCAATAGCCACCGCTGGAAAAGGGATATCTTCTGTAATAACCACATTTATTATGCATTGCTAGTAAAATCCTGACAGGTTTATCAAGTCATTATACAGAAACCCTACCACCAGTGCATGCTCACATACCAAAAGCTCGCAATCTAAAATTACATGTTTGGGCATTCATTGGATAAGAATATTTCAGGGAGGAAGATGGGTGAAAAAAAGAGAAGAGATAAAAAGAAAGAATCTCCTAATAACATGAAAGGAGTCATGCATATCTGCAATTCTTGACAACTACATTATTCCTACCATCATTATCTCGAAGTTACCCTGTAAGCCTCCTGAAAATACCTTGGAAAAAGGATACCTCAGAATCCACTGATCTTATGAAACTATGAGTTTTAATTGCCTAAACCAACATCCTCCTCCACACTTTCTCTCTTTACAAAAGACCCCAACTGACTTGAAGGGCCCAGGACAGAAACAGGGCAGTAGTATGGAACACAGCAACTTTAAACACAAATAGGTTAAAAAGTTCACCAACATACTGCAAGTTTTCAAACTGACTTCTGAGGAGCTGGGTGTTCTGACAGACCAGAAACAATATGGATGGAAAGTGAGGTTGTTTTTCTGGAGGAAAGGTTATGATGACGCTTAAGAGTGACATCTGGCTTACCCAAGAATAAGTGCCAATAAATACCTTAAGATGGAGAATTGACCACAGGCCTTTGCAATCACGCTGGAGATGTGTGAAATTTATTGTAGGCCTCCCTGTTATTTACCTCACTAGAAAGAGCACAGTGCTAAAAAGCATGGACGAACAAACAAACAAACAAACCCACCAGTTCGTGAGGCTGTCAAACAAACTGAAGCGGGAGATGAAGGCGGCGAGACCGCGTTCAGCATCGCGACACAGTCAGCACGGTAGACACAGTGGTCCCGGTTCACAGCTCACATATCTGATTTTACGTGGCCAAGTCAATGGAGACCTGGGAACATTAGCTCCAGCCTTTTGATGCTTATTTATTTGATGTACACTAGAACAGCAGAGAACAAAGACAAAGCAAATTAGGTCTTGCTCAGAGTTTATTAATAAAGTGTGGATGGACGCCATTTCCAGGTCACAGAATTCAGCCTAGGTAGGTCCATAACTAATTTCCTTGCCGAATTTGCCCGGGGTCTTCCTTGGTGTTGTGCTCACCAGCAGCAGCCACCACGGCAGCTACAAATCAGAAATTGCACATGTATGTTCGAAAAATGAAGTCCTAATGGAGAATTTGAATAAAATGAACTGTAAGAGAGTCACCAACGCCTCTCTCAGGGAGTTTCTAAGCAGTGTCAGAAGCAGGGAACTTTTTCTTTCATGCTGGCTCTGTTACAGAAAAAAAAAAGTGTAGTACAGTCAAAAAAATGACAAGGTATCATCTTTAATCTTTGCACTACAGAAGATTAGAAATATAAAAAAAGGCAAATGGCCAGGTTTGCCTGGAGATCTGAGAAGCTAAGCAAAGGGTATCAGAAACTTGAAATTTTATGCAAAGGAATTTGAGCAACGAAAGTGTGATCGATGCTAAAATGGGGCTGAACCCACACCACAATCTCAGGGCACTGGGTAAGGTCTTTCTATCAGATGCCAGGCTTTAATGCAAAAGCAGCAGCTGCAAATGGAGATACCAGACCTGTCACTCAAAAACTTCCAACCTTTCTATGTTTCAAAAAAAGTTTAAATTTTCACTGAAGCATGTCTATATTTTCTAGAGTTAGAACTAATCAATACTTTAACAAGATGCTGTTTGCTTATTTTGTCTACTCCATCTGAATCAGGAAGGCCGGAGAGCCCTTGAAACAGTCTATCCTTAAAGCATTTCTCTAAAGAAATCTGGACATGTGGAAAAGAAATTAAAATTCTCCTAAGTTTTTTTTAAAAAACAAAGCACTTGCTGCATGCTAGGACAGAGATTTTTGACTGGATTGACCAGGGAAAAATGATCCATGAAAAGGGTTTAGACGGTGAGCCTTGATAGATGGTCACAATAACTCTAATAAAGCAGCTGTTGTTGGCACTGCCAAAGTTTACATATCAATTTATGACAGTGTGATGTTTCAGTATAGTATTGCTTAGTAGCAATTAGTTTTATTTGGAGTGATTAGGTGTTCAGTTACTTACAGAGGCCCATAGTGTTAAGAACCATTCAGAGTTTGCTTGCAAACTTTCTACTTTGAAAAGTCTTTGAGTATTACAGATATTTCTTGCAACCCAAAATCCAGAGGAAAAAAAAGATGGAAGCAATGCTTGCAATAAAAAATGTCAGGCAGCCTAGAATGAGTGAGATAAGGCCAAGTTATCTAAAACCAAATTATCTAAATGTCAGTGCTGCTACTCACTTACTGGAGAGGAATCCATTCCAGCCAGAGCTGCAGCACTGGCACAGCTCCAGCCGAAGAGCGTTTCTGGGGCGTCAGCGGAGAGCAGGTCGGCGACAGGCAGGCAAACATAAGGTCACCCCTCTTCTGTGCACAGACTCTCTCCATCCTCCCATCCCGATCTGTTGGGAGAGAAATCCTGTGCCTTTCCAGATGAGGCTCTGTTTGTGCTCTGTGCTTACAGGGACTGCACAGATACAACAGGGTCTGTGCTAGCTCAGTGGATCCTGACCACCACTCCAGGTTGGGTCCTAGCCAAAAAGCCCTTGGCACAACAGCGACAGCATTACAGTAACATTGCCTGTTGTACAAGAGGTTTACGCGTTTTCCTGTGGAGAACTCTAAATCTTATACACAACCTGGTTCCCCAAGACAGGGGGTATTTTAATTGTCCCATTAATAAAACCTTAAACATCAATTGTACGGATACCAATGCTGTTAAAAGAAATGTAAACACGAACTGTCAAAATTTGNTTACGCGTTTTCCTGTGGAGAACTCTAAATCTTATACACAACCTGGTTCCCCAAGACAGGGAGTATTTTAATTGTCCATTAATAAAACCTTAAACATCAATTGTACAGATACCAATGCTGTTAAAAGAAATGTAAACATGAACTGTCAAAATTTTAATGTCTCAATGACCATAAGATACTTCACTGGTTATACACACGCATTTTGATGGAAATGCATCCGCTTCTGGAGCAGAGTCCCTTTCCTTAGTTAAACAAGGTATGAATTAATAAGATTGACATGGTGCTACTCTAGTAATATTTGCCCTTGTATACCACTCGTGGATAGTATACAGCATGTGATATACTCCAGTCCTCCGCACGTTAATTCCAGGTCACAGTTTAATTAGCCCATGCATAATATATTTGAGGGATCTGTATTTGTGATGTGATTGCTTTTGTGTTGAGGGTTTAATTCAAGAATCGTTTCCCGTATCTCTGTTCTGGGCAGGGGAAGAACATGCTGGTGCTAGCAAAGGCACAGCAGCCTTCGGAAATCCTTTGCCAGTGATGGGTTGAGATGAGAAGCAGCAGTACCACGATCTTCCACATTAAACTCGCATCTCCCCAAAGCACCCGCTGAAGAGTCGCAGCCAGTCTGTGTTGCGTGCCTACGCATAGGTACTGATCCCTAGTGATTTTAGCCATTTCTGTTCCAGCATGTAAATCCAAAGTTGTTTCCAACACAAATGTCCATCTTTGGACCACAGCTGAAGAGTGGCTGATTACTGAAAGTTAGACCTTGTGTGTTACACGGAAAACTGCAAGCACTGACACTGAAGCTTTAAAATGTTTTACAGAGAATATTTTCAAGAAGCAATCCTGCGAGGTCCTCTGGAGGAGTTACAAACGGCTCACAAATGTAAGAAGAGTATTTTAATGGTCTCCGTTTTAAAATTTATATCTTATGTCTTGCACAGAGACACTGTCTCCTGACTCTGTAGTAACGGAGACTGAGTTTTTAAATTATTCAAATCGCTATTGTTTGGGTTTAAAAATCAAAAGCTTCTTATAGTCACAAAATATGAATTAATCACCCATAAACATGTATGTAATACTGACGTTTGTATCAATGTTCCTAATTAAGGAATTACTAACAAAATGAAAGTCATCTGAACAGTATACATTAAGTACAGTCAAAGATATAAAGTATCATGAAAACAAAAATCTAAAAGGCATGATATCAAAAAGAGAAGTATACCCGTATAATTATCTAACACCAAACGTTAATCCAATGAATAAAAGCACTAAGGTTTTAAAGTAATTTAGCTAGCACATACAAATCTCTTTGCTACAATAATCACATACTCAGACTAATTGCACACCTGATTCTAAAATAAACCTCCCAGCTTAAAACATTAAGCAGAGGGTTAAGACACTGATGCAGAGGGTGACAAGATACAATTATGTGTTCATTTTATTTTAGATAGCGTTGTTTTAAACGCCAACACTAGCCTGGTCTACAGCAATCCAAGAGTCAGACTGAGCATGTTCATTGGACATGCATTCTTTTTTCTTATTATACTGCAATTTGCATACACAACATACTGACAGGGTAGCAGGGGAAAAAAGAAACAGAACAATTAATTGATGTCATTTATACATACCTGAGGCTCATTTCATTTATTTAATATAAATTTAGGTTAGTCTCCGCTACTTTTCTGCATTTCTGTGGTCACTAATGGCATTTCTTTCTCAGACAATATTGTCCTTTACACAACCTGTGCCTTGAAAAGTTCTGCAGAAGAAAACCCAAACCATCTAGATTTCTGAAGATGTCCTGTCCCTCCTTGCAATAACAAGTTGCCTCCGAGGATTCACGTTAAATCACGTATCTCCAATTATAAACCGTATCTTTGCTTCACTGTTCTCAGATTCTTCTGTACCGTCTTTGTTCAAAATGAGCGCCACCTGTTTCCAATAGCAAAATACCTTATTAGTCAATTGCTATCAATTAACCTTCAGCAACCACACACTGCATTACAAAAGGATTATGAATGTAGATCAGATCACAGTCCATCACAGGGAGGGAATTAGGTGTATACATAATCAAAGTCCATTACACCATATCCTGCGTGTAAATTACCACAGCAGGGCAGCATCAATGTGTTCGCTATATCTCAAAAACCCTTGGTGCATACTAATACTTGTTGGAGCCTCTCATGTGATGAAGGGACCTAGCAGTAGTTAGCAGTCTGACTAAGACCCATGGTATCAGAATTTACCTGAATTTTATTCTCCTGTCTTTCGTCCACATCTCATGTCAGGACACATTATGCATTTCTTGTGCCCAAAGAGAAATTTTCTTCCCCACAACCAACCAACCAACCAAATAAAACTCCAATCTATTAATGAACATTATTTACATTAACATAAAGAATTATGAACCTGAGATCACAGAAGGTGTTATTTCACTACAGAAAATAATCCTATGTTGTATTACATACTATGCATGAAGAATTCCTAGGTTTCTCCTTAATTCCCATGTTTTCTCGGTATTCAGATGCCACATTTTCTTTCTGTTCTTGGGTCTGGCAGATCAACAAATATGACTGAGTTTGTGGTCCATCCTAATTCCAGTGCCATGACGAACCTCCAGCAGCAGTGGTGTCAGAGCTGACAATTAAAAGCATAACAACTTACTGTTGAGAACTGGCAGGGGATGTACTCAGTGATCCGACACTCCTTCATTTCTAAAATGCTGCCTCAGCTCTTAAGCTGCATGATCCCTGTTAACACCGATACAGATTGGGAAGCTGAACTCGGATGTAATGATTGCAAGCTCCTAGAGATCATATCCCTGTTACTAGACACCAAACTGAATGGACTGCAGAAACAAGTGACAGCAAAAATGTTATTAACTGTTCTCAGCAGTCGCTGCTTTAAGAAACATTCACCCCAATATTCTCCCTCTCTCCGGTCCTTTGTGATAAAACAACATGCATGAGAGAAATCATCCTTTCTCTCCAGCTGCAGATTTTTGTGTCTGCTACTGTCTTTCCATGCTCTGTTTCACTCCTGACATTCTTGCATTTCCCCAAATATTTGCAGTGTTGGCTGGTCTAAAGAAAACTGGAAATCAAATGTGGTCCCGAGTCATTTTAAAGTAACAGGCTTTCTGTATTTGAACTTTCTGTTTGAAGGCTAACCCAGACTCATGGAAGTCAGGGACAAAGGCCAATGAAGCCAATGGGGCTTAGATCTGTTCTACGTTCAAGANTGCATTTCCCCAAATATTTGCAGTGTTGGCTGGTCTAAAGAAAACTGGAAATCAAATGTGGTCCCGAGTCATTTTAAAGTAACAGGCTTTCTGTATTTGAACTTTCTGTTTGAAGGCTAACCCAGACTCATGGAAGTCAGGGACAAAGGCCAATGAAGCCAATGGGGCTTAGATCTGTTCTACATTCAAGAAACCTTAGTCTGTTTTGAGGCAATACCAGCTGCTTGGATGAGAATTGCTCTGTCACAGAGCCATGAGCTTGGGAGGTGTCTTAGAGGAACCTCTCTTCAGGATTCCGTTATGATCTCGGCATCTTAGAGTGGGAATGTGTCTATGTTTTGTCACATATTCTATTGTCTCTTGCCCTTCAAAAGCAAAGCCAAACTGCATCTTTGGATCTCGTCCAGGCAAACTTAAGGATAATACATTTTTCCATTCCACCACACACTTGTGGCTTCCGCAGTCATAACTTATGTGTAAGTATACAAGTGTATGGAGACGAATGAACCACATTATTACATCAACCTCACTGACCTAATCCCAGAGGAACACAAGCCAGCAAGAGTAAAAAGTCAGCAAGAGGAAAAGAACACTGTATTTATTAGGAAAACACTGTTTCTTAAGGATCAGTTTAATTTTATGAAGACATTTTTGTTTCTGAAGGAAGAAACAAAGATGCAATTAGAGGAAAAGGCCTAACATATGAATGTCACTTGTATGGTTAAGCAGAGATAATACAGTGTTCTGTGTTTAATCCTACTCCTCCCTGTCTTTCTGGTATAGTGCAAATGAGAAATTGAAACTTTGGTAAAACATCCACAAGCTTCATTAAGTTGCAGCACTGTTTAATTAACAGTAGAGTTCTAAGTTGCATCATTGTCTGCTCTCTCTTTCCTGTGAGGTTTGTAATATGTGTCCCTAGGAGGAGCTGAAGAAATGAGGTTGAAGAAATAAGGTTAAAGAGGTGCAATGACAACTCAGATGGTGAATTCTGGCTTGCATTTTCAAACAAGTCAGTATGGGGTCGGTGGTGGGGGGAACTATTCCTGAAATATACTCCACGAAGTATATTCAGTGGACACACAACTAGGCTTCTGCCTGCAAAGAATATAGGCAGAAAATGACATTTGTCCCAAAGTCCCAGCATGTGATGCACTTCCTGTTATCTTCACATGCGAATACTTTGGTGTTTACATCCTAAAGGCACGGGTGCTAGCAGAATATATACAGGAACCTGTACAGTAATCGTGCTAAAAGCTCTGAAGAAAAACCTCACAGAACAATGCTCTAGCTTATTGTTTTAGCCATAAAGAAAGACATTATAGCTTTATTCCAACATGAAAGCTGCTAACTTACTTTGGACATAAACCTTTCTAGAACCTGTCCCCATGATATTATTTCACTACTACCTTGCTCAGAGCATTCATCTCTCTATTACCCATAATTATTTCAATGTG